>JAIUZE010000472.1:0-118703 GCA_022085475.1 Heliosperma pusillum
TGGCTAGGAGCCATGCAATCCGAAATGGTTTCTATGTAACGACATAAAGTAATGGGAACTTGGTTGATTTACCCAAGGAGGTACGACCTCTTCAGTGTAAGTGGATCTATAAGATCAAAAGTGGCATAGACAAACATAATGATGTTTATAAAGCTAGATTGGTGGCAAAAGGTTTCACTCAAGTTCATGGTCTTCACTATGAAGAAACCTTCGCCCCAGTCGCCATGCTTCGATCCATAAGGATTATCTTAGCGGTTTCTACAACAGAAGCAGAGTACCTTGCAGCGTCTGAAGGTGCAAAGGAAGCTGTGTGGATTCGGCAATTTTTGGAAGGACTAACAGTAGTCCCTACTGCCAAAGATCCTATCACAATTTATTGTGATAACAGTGGGGCTATTTTTCAGGCAAAAGAGCCCAAGTCTAGTAACAAGTCTAGACATGTACTTAGGAAATATCATGTAATTAGAGATTACGTGGATAGAAAGGAAATTGTCATTTGTAAGGTTGGGACAGATGACAACATTGCTGATCCTTTAACCAAGCCTTTATCAAAGGCTAAGCATGATGGTCATGTCGTCACAATGAGATTGAGACGTGTGCCAGATTTCCTTTAGATTATGAAATATGTAATAATTGAATGTTGTATTAATTATTTCATATACGATAATGGCATTCATTGTTTGAGTTTTATTTTAAACTCTTTTATTTAGTTTGACTAAATTTAATACTTTGTTTATCCGAATAGATTGTTGGACCATATTCAAGTGAATAGGACGAACTTAGTATTTTGTCCCTAGTCACTCAATGAGGTGACGTCTCGAAATGACTAGATTGTAATCGCGATCGATGGTTGGTTCAGCACAGGGGTTCATGGAGATACTGGTCGTTTACATAGACAGACTGGTAATGACCCTCTGTCGACGGACATTGTAGAGACCCTTAAAGCATAATTTTTGATGCCTGTCGTGGCAGGGTCTTGCTATCCTTAGTTCCCCTAAGTGTCGATTCTTTTGACTGGCGACGCGTCTTAAATCTGAGTCGGGCAGTTTCCGATTTGGTTTTGGTTGAAATGTTCTAGGTCGTGCCCGTAAAATGAGGCCGATGGACTTCTTCTTGATCATGGTGATTTGCATCATACAGAGTAGATGGATCAACATGAATTGTCCACCCACGTTGGGTAAAAACATCTTTAGGCCACTCGAGGAGAAGTTACTGTAAATGCGTGGCCACGCTCGGAAAGATATCTATGGTAGATTTTCCGGTCAGACAGTTACTCTCCCTATCGAGAAAACCACTCTAGATATTGTCAATCGCAAGTGCGACCTGAAAGACACCTTGCGTTGAGTGGGAGATGTGATAAAAGAGACAAGAGAATCGGTGACGCACACTTGTGTCAGACAAGTGGGAAATTGTTGGAGTAGGTGTCCTCCACAATAGTGCGCCACATAATAAATCTTATTAAGGAATATAATTGGGATATTTATTGACTATATATAATGATTAGTCAGTTGATTAACGTAAATCAATAACGGTTGGCTGAACTAGAGTTTGACGTTATTGTCGTTTGACGGCGGTGATCAACTGATCCCTTTCGGTCACACCTAAAGGATGAAATCCAAATAGTAACTAATTATTTGTATACGATACAGTTAATTAGTACATTACATATATTCGATATGTACGAGGGTTAATTATTAGAAATTGAGTTAAGAACTCAAATTCGATTAAACTTATTTTTCAATTATGCGATAATTGACTAATAAATTTATATCTTATTTTAATACGATTAAATAAGATTTAACTTAGTAATTAATCGTTAAATTACCAAATTAGTTGAGGTTTTGAGATAGAGGTAATTAGTTAATTATATTTACAAGGAGTTGTAAAATAAATTAACTAAGCATTGTGAGACCCATTATATATTGATATAATGGTAAAATATTACTTAAAATGTTAAGTACATATTATTTATTTAATTGAGTCATATAATTGTTATATGATCAAATTAACACTTAATTATACAAGATAATTAACCATATGATCAATAAGTATTTGTGAGACAAATATCAAAAATCAAAATGGATCAAACTAGGCCAAAATGGCCGGTTATGTTGTAGTTACAAAGGTGATGATTTTTGTTCTTGTTTACACTCTTTAGTTACAATTGAAAGTGACATAACAAGTAGAATACAATCATCACTTATACTACAACACTCCACTCTAATGCATGTGATCAAATTGAACAAAATAAGAGTCCAATTATGGACAATGTGGTCCGGCCAAATGGCCTTTATAATGAACAATTGTTGTTCATTTTATACTACTTCATTTTGTGCAATTGTTATACTTCTTTCTAAAATTCTTCCTCTCACTAAAAACTCTCATATACTAATATTTACTAAGTATTACTAGTGTAGTAATATAGTCTAATATTAGTAGTATATATCTATCTTATTATCTAGTTAATAATAAGGGTAGATTATTTGGGTTCATCTTGGTGCAACTTGAAGGAGGTCTTCTAGTTTGGAGATTTCTTGTTCATCCATATTATTAGCTCAAGAACAACAAGAAGGTGTTCTTGTTGTGCCCATATTATTTCCATATCAATGTGAGGAAATTTCTTCTTTTATATAAATGTCTTTATATTTGCATGCATGTTACATAGATCATTAAATACTAAATTAACAAGTAATTTAGCAACTAATTAGAGGAGTCTAATTAAGGTCTATGGACTTTCAATCCTGGCCAGTAATTAAGCAACTAGATTTAAAACGATAATCAAACGATAACCATGCTATTGCAATTCAATTAATTAGTTTATCCCTTCTAACAATCCTAGATCCCCTTTCAACCCTAGATAAGAGTTTAGCTACTCATAAAAATATTAATAACAACGATAATAAATAAATTAAACATGATTGACAATAATGAAAGGATTAACAAAGAGTAATTAAAGAACTAGAAATTAACTAATTGAATAACAAAGGAAGATTCAAGAGTACCGATTACAAGCTTGAACTAAAAAACAGTAGTCTTGATGAATCAGTCCAGTAGCAAAGCAAACAAAACTCTAGTTTTTAATATTAAAGTGTACCCTAATTGTGAAAGATGAGTTTTCCTTTTATAATAACAATCTAATTACTAAAAAAACTAATTTAGGAAATCCGAAACCTGTCAAACACTAGGTTGCTCGATCGAGCAAAGGTGAATCTGCTTGATCGAGCATGACGTCAGCCCGACTCGATCGAGCAGAGTGAGGTTGCTCGATCGAGCATCCTTCAGATGGCCTGCTTCTTTGTTTTTCTTCATTTCTTCTCCACCGCTCTCAATTCCCGTGCCTAACCTTCTACGATCTGACTCCGCTATGCTCCATACCAACTCAAAAAGCTCTAAATGCATCCAATCAGCATTAAAACATAATAGAAGCGGCATAATCGATATTCTAGCTAAAATAGCATACAAACAAGCAAGGAAAGACAATAAATCGAGTCTTATGTATCTAAGGGAAACATAAAATATGTAAATAAATAGAGATCATCACAACTCTCCACACCCCTTGGTAATTTTGGGTGGCTTATCATGGTAGACGGGAGGGGTAAAGAGTGTGAAAACACTCACCCTCTAAAGAGGATCAAGAGGCAATGGCATAGAAGGCTTCAAAGTGGTAGGTTAAGGAGGAAGCAAGACCTCAACTTCACTGTTTTCTTCATCAAGAAGAGACTTTTCCAAGAAATTTTCTCTCATGGCCTCTTCAACTTCATCAACTTGGCTCTCCCAACTAGAAGGGGAGTCAAGGAGCCAAGGATCACTTTCAAAAGAGCCTAAATCAAACAGAATTGGAGAGTTCAAATATGCTTCAATTTCATCATCAATAAGACAATCCATTTCATTCTCCCTAGAACTCTCCAAAACCACAACATCCATCGAATCATCATTTACATCACTCTTCTCTTTTCTCAAATCACCAACAATTCCTTCAATGACATCCACCGAATAGACATTTTCCACCATTGGCTTGGACAAAGCCTCCATCAACGAAAATTCAATTTTGCTCTCACCAACATTAAAGGAGAGGTGCCCCTTCTTCACATCAACTACGACACCTTCGGTTGCCATGAATGGTTTCTTAAGGATAATTGGAGTTTGTTGGTTTTCGGGAATGTCCAAGACCACAAAGTCGGCGGGGATGTAGAAGTTACCCACTTTGACTGGGACATCTTCAAGAATTCCCTTAGGATATTTGAACGAGCGGTCGGCAAGTTGTATGGTCATGGAAGTGGGTCTCAAATCTTAAAGACCAAGCCTTTTTGAAAGGGGAAGAGAAAGGATGCTAACACTAGCTCCTATATCACAAAGAGCTCTTGAAATTGGAATGCTCCCACCATACAAGGTATAGAAAAGCTCCCCGGATCTTGAAGTTTCTTAGGCATGTTGTTTAAAAGCACCGCACTACACTCTCCCGTCAAGGCTACAAGCCCATCGTTGGTCATGCTCCTCTTCTTGGTCAACACCTCCTTAAGAAATATGGTGCAAAGTGGCATTTGGCTTGCTACCTCGGTGAAGGGTGATGAGACTTCAAGCTTTTTTAGCATTCCCACAAATTTTGAAAATTTCTTCTCTTTACTCACGGCCTTGGGCCGGTTTGGAAAAGGTAGAGGAGGTGTGTAATCTTGGGTCACATTTGGAGGAGGTTGGGTGATTTCATTTTCCCTCGCCATTTGTTCTTCACTAGGGTAATGGTCTTCCAGCATCTTACCCTTCAACTTTCTCTTTTCATTGGAATACATGGGTTTTTGAGGATCTTTCAACTTCTTCTCACCCACCAAAGTGATAGCATGCAATTGTTGGTGATATGGTGGGCCATCCTTAGGGTGGGAGCCTTGGATTGGTAGAACATGCTCCCCTTTTTAAACATTAATGAGTTCTTGGTTGGCTAAGTAAGAATCAAAATTTCATTGTTGAGCTTGGACATTAGAAATGTCGGATCTCAAGATTTTGATCATTTGTTCCGTATTTGCCTCACGTTGCATAGCCCTATTCTCCATACCTTTCAAAATTTGTTCAATGGAAGAGTTGGGTTGTTCGGTCAAGGGGGGTGGTTGTTGGAAATTTTGTTGGTTTTGAGGATTGTGATTGTTGTGTTGATTTCGATTGTTGTTGTTTCTTTGATCTCTAAATGGAGGAGGGACATAGGATTGGTTGCTTTGATGTAAAAATATCCTAGAGTCGGAATTTTGGCCTTGGTTGTTGTTGTTGTAAGACCTTGAATGGTCGGGTTTAGGAGGTGGTTGATATTGAGGAGCTTGATATTTGGGGTCCAAGGGTTGACCCTCATAAGAAAGCCTCGGATCTTGATTGGGAAATGCCCGGTAGAAGGTTTCATGGCGTTGATCGGAGTACCTTGGTTGATCTTGTAAAGAATAACAATCTTGTTGAAGATGGTCATCTCTTGGAAAGGAAGGGCACAAGTCATATGTGTGGCCAACACAACCACATGTGTCAGAAATAGGTTGTTGAGAGTAGGTTCTTGGAGGAGACCTTGGTTGCTCAAGATAGTAGACTCTAGCATGACTAGGTCTCTCCCCTTGGACATGATGAATTTGTCCCTTGCCTCTTTCCAACCCCAAATTATCAAACTTCTTGGATAGCTCATCCAACTTAAGTTTTGTCTCCAACTCAAGCCTACTAGGCCTTTCACTCTTACCCCCACTTTTCCTTGAGGCATAGTTACTCTCCATTTCGGAAATGTTTTGAATCATCTCCGTAATCTCGGCATTATTCATCTTGTCAAAATTACCGCCGGAAGCCGCCACTATCATGTCTCTAAACCTTTGCTCAAGTGTTTGGAAAAATGTTTGTGTGGTCATCCACTTTGGTATAACATGATGTGGGCAAGAAGTGAGTAGATCTCGAAACCTCTCCTAAGCTTCACTCAATGTCTCAAAATCTTTTTTCTTGAAGGTTTGAATTTCATGCCTTATCCTTGCGGTCTTGGAAGGAGGGTAGAATTTGTTGATGAAAGCCTTCAAAAAGGGTAGCCCGTGTGGTGAAAGTACCCGGTTCATGAGAATTCATCCATTTCTTGGCATTGTCTTTCAAGGAAAACGGGAATAGCATGAGAAAAATTTGATCTTCGGTGATTCCATTTCTTTTGATTGTGCCCACTTTTTCCTTAAAGCCCACTAAATTCTCATGAGCATCTTCACTTTTCAACCCATGGAAGATGTCTTGTTGAATGAAAAAGATGACATGGTGTCTAAGCTCAAAAGTGTTAGGAGCAATAGCTCCATAGTTAATGGTCGAGCAAGACTGATTAGGGTTCGGCCTATTGTAATAACCCATGGGTTGGTCCGCCATTTCTTGTATGAAAGGGTTGTTTGATATTGAGTTTGGTGGAATTGGATAATTTGGTGTTGTGGGTGAAAGGGTGTTGTTGGAATTTTGTGAGGAAGTGGGTGAATTTATAGGAGAAGGGATTGGAGGGTGATTTGTTGGTATGATGAGGGGTGATAAGGTGGAATTGGAGGGATGAGAGGTGGAAAAATCAATTGTGGATGGTTGAATATTTGTGAAAGTAAGAACGGGGGATCTTCTTAAAGAAGCAAGTGCTTGTCTTCTTCTTGCCCGGAAAGTCGTCTCAATCTCCCGATGAAGCGGGAAAAGAGGTCCGGTAAAACACCTACTCATGCACTCAAAGAAAGATCAAATAGTCCTAATGGAAATAGATGCACTAGGACAAATGGAAAATCAAACAAATAAAAGTGAACTAAGCCTAAAATCAATTAAACTATCTTATCCAATATTGTCGTCCTTGGCAACGACGTCAAAAACTTGGTGTGAGTTTTACTTAACCTCGCAAGCGAACGATTTATCGTTGGGCATTGCAAGGGTCGTATCCCAAGGGACGGTGATTATGGTTCTAAGACGGTTTAATCAAACTCTAGTTTAATTTTAGCTAAAAGCAAGTTGAAGAAGATTAATGCTAACAAGACTAACAAAGAGGCAAGGATGCGATTAAAAACAAGGATTACGAGAAACTAAGGTGAACGGGTTCATTAATATAGGTGTAGGTCAATTATTGTGGGGGTAAGATTAGTCTAATAGTGAGTCTAAACGTATCTCTACCTCTCGGTGCAAGACGGGAAATAGGCAAGCCTCCACCTCTCGGTGCAAGACGAGCCCTAGCCTAAGGTTTGATTGGGTTCTCGCCCTAACCTTCCCCTAAACACCCTTGACACAAAGAAAAGCAATGCAAGTCTAAGCTCTCACTCGAACTAGAAATTGAACATGGAAAATACTCAAATTACTCATTCAAGCATTTCAACAAACACCTTGTGTGCATAAAATAAGTAGACTACCAAAAGACCTAATCTTTATACCCAAATACCATAATTGACCCATAAGCCTACACTAAATCCCCCATCTACCCTAGCAATACACTACTCACACATATTACTAAGACTAGGTACTAAAGATGAAGAATTTTACATGATAAAGACAAAGGAGAACATATTCAAGATGATGACTAGTAGAATGAGTAAGAAAATGCAATTAAATAGCTAATAGAAGTAATTAGGAGAAGAATTGTACCAAAATTTAATAAAAGTTGCAACCTTTGATGAATAAATAGAAGGAAAGTCTTCTATAATATCAAATTACAACCAAGGTCTTCAACAATAGCTAAGGGAAAGACTATATCTAAAGATAACTAACTAGAAAAGTATAATAATTAGTGCTAATTATCAAAGGATTAGATTAATGATTAGGAATATTGAAAGCTAAATCTGTTGGAGTGAGTGTCCTCCTCAATAATGCGTCTACATAATAAATCTCTAAAAGGAATATCAGGGATATAATATTTTATTATTTGTCAGTTGATCAACGTAAATCGGTAACGCTCGGCTGACTAAAGTTTGACGTTATTGTCGTAAGACGGCGGTGATTGTCTGATTCCTTTCGGTCACACCTATAGGATGATGCCCAAATAAAAAAAAATTAAGTTATATATGATATAATTATAACCTTGTATAAATTGACTTATAAATAGTCAAAGTGAATTTATTTTGATGACGAGTTATGAACTTGGGCCAAAGAATTTTTTTAATCAATTATCATATACTTGATCAACTGACAAATAATAAAATATTATATCCCTGATATTCCTTTTAGAGATTTATTATGTAGACGCATTATTGAGGAGGAAACTCACTCCAACAATCTCCCACTTGTGTGATACAAGTATGCGCTACTAATTCTCTTGTCCCTTTTAATCTCCCACTCAATGCAAGGTGTCTTTCAAGTCGTACTTGCACACGATCATATCAAGAATTGTTTCCTCCATCAAGAAAATGACTGTCTGACCGGATAATCTACGATAGACTTCATATCCGAGCGTGGCCACTCATTTCCAGTCACATCTCATCGAGTGGCCTTGAGATATTAAACCCTGACGAGGGTGGACAATCCCATTAACCTATTCTCCTTGTTCGATATAGATCACAATGACCCAGTAAAAATCCACCAGCCTCCTTTTACGGCGCGACCTAGGACAAAAACCAAAGCCACCGGAAAACTACATCAACTCAGACAAATAGTTGCAAGTCTAAAGAATTGACTCTAAGGAATAAATAGAAATCCTTACTACGACCACGTAACGTGAGGATTCTATAAATGGTCATTGTCCGATAGATTGTCTTACATTCTGCCTATGTAATCGACCAGTCATCATTATGACCTTATAGTGGTTGAACACACCATCAATCGACTTACAATCTAGTCACTCCGAGACGTCGCCTCATTAAGTAACCAGGGACAAAATACAATGTTAATCCAGTTCACTTTAATAGGTTTCAACATTGTCAAACAATCTATTTGGATAAAACAAAGTATTTTTAAACTTCAGATAAAATTGAATAAAAGAGTTCAAAACTGAAACGATAAATGCAATTATCATATATGAAATAATTAATACAATATTTCAATTATTACATATGAAGAGTTAAGGGCGAGATCACCTAAGAGAGAGAGGGGGTGAAGGTGTCTATTTAAAATTTTAAGCTTAATTAAAGCTTTTTTAAAAACTCTATGATCACTAAGACACTACTTAGAAGAAAGGAGAAGTTGACACTTAGAACTAGAAAGTTAGAAGTATTCAACAACGATTCAGGAAGTAAATGTCACAGTGGAATCAACACTGAATTCAGAATGCAGCGGAAATATTAAAAACGGAATAGACAAAACTCAAGGATGTTTTTTAAATTGGTTCGGTCGCTACTCCGCAACCTACATTCAACGTTATCTTATTAAACATCTTTGCAGTAAACTCATACAAACAAAGACCCCGAATAATAAAAAAAACTCCCCAACCTACTCCGGTTGCTATTTGCTCAATGCTACTCCGCACCAAGACTTATGCTCAAAGCTACTCCGCTAATAAGAGACTTCCCCAACTCTTTCAAGTTGCTATTGCTCAAGGCTACTCCGCCAAGAGACTTCCCCAACTCTTTCGAGTTGCTATTGCTCAAGGCTACTCTGCCAAGAGACTTCCCCAACTCTTTCGAGTTGCTAGTTGCTCAAGATAACTCTATCTTAAGACTTGTTCTACTCGTTTGTTACAAGACTTGTGTTTCTCAAATTGTTCACAAAATGAACGGTAGAGAAAACGATTAAGTACTAACACGCGATCATTGAACACAATACATACTTTGTTGCAACGAACTAGCTCTTTGTAAAAGACTTAAAAAAACACTTTGCAAAACAATTAAGTAAGAAATGTTAAACGGTTTTTGCAAAGATAATTTACTCAATAAAACTCAAAGCCTTTTTTCTTATAAATCTTTGTTGTTGCACACTTGTTCAAATGAAATAAGTATGGTATTTATAATCTAAAGTAGAGTATACTTCACACTAGAAATAACACACTACAATAAAGTACAAGTGTTAAAAAATATTAAAGAATTGAAGCTTGAACAACAAAAAAGAAGGTCAATTAAGGCACAAGAAACCATGACCCCTTATGCAAGCAAAATGAATTACTTGCACAAGTAATCTAGGTTACTAGTAAGCTTAATCTTGCAGCCCACACTTAGACAAATAAGGCAAGTGTCTTTTTGTGCAAACTACCTCTTTTTGGCAAGTATCTTTTTGTGTAAGCTACCTCTTCTCCAAGACAACTAAAAGCTTTCTTCCAATTTATAAAGATCAAACCAGAATTTTAGCAATGTAAAATGTTGATCAAAAGTTTGGAAAGCAATTTTCAAGAGTTAATATATTTTCGAAATATTTTAGAGCCAGAAGCCACTGTCAGTTTTGAAGTACTTAGCATGAATCGAGTTTAATAATCTCTTATACAACACTATGACTCTAACAATGACGATCTTCATCTCTTGATCTTCTTGTGCAACCTTGAACGATTACTTGAGCTTCCATAGCTATAAGATTAAAACTTAAGAGGCACACATTATATTAACAATAAGATTAATTTTTCTTAAGGCATCATCAACCAATCTAATCTAGAAATGGTCTCAACAATTTCCCCCTTTGATGATGGCAAGACAAATAAAATTGAATGTGTTCTTCCCCCTCAATCTATGGTCAAGGTTCACAAGTCTAAACATATCACAAGTCAAAACATGATCAAGATAAGACACATACATGGTCAAGGTACTTTGGTCAAGTTTATACTAACTTAAGTGGAATTTCAAATTGCAAAGCTAACTATTTACGGTGAACGCAAGCCTAAGAGTCATTGAATTACACACGCGCACAATTTTAAAAACTTCCCCCTCTTGACATCATCAAGTAGGAAGAATAACATTCTAATGCAAAAAAGTGACAAAGTTAGTTTACAAACCACATGGTTCAAGAGAATTAAACAAATACTACCAAGTTCATGTAACAGCATAATAAACATAAAGCCATGAGCAAAATAATATAAGACTTGGTTAGGTAAAAAGATAGGTTAAGAAGAGAGTAGGGCCGAGAGGTCTAGGACATGTCATCGTCCTCATCAATCATCATATCCATTATCGGTTTTTCCCGGCTTTTGTAAGATCGGTAAGAATAGTCTTCAACTCCGTATTTTCCATCCGAACATCCACTACCTCTTTGCTTTTCCCATCCTCACACTTCTTTTTTTTTGACAGATTTTTTTTTTCTTTCGATTTGGTTTTCTCACCATCATTGAACAAATCTTCATCATCAAAAAGATCATTCAACTCCTTGATTTGTTCCTCATTCAACTCGGTTTTTCCCTTTTCTTTTCTTTTTCTCAATCTTTATTTCACCATTTTTTTTTTCATTTTTCAAATTCAACTTCTTTTTCCTTAACAATCTCCTTTTCTCCATCTTCTTTTTCGGTTACTGTTTCGGTTCCCTTCTCATTTTCCTCTTCGTTTTCTTCATCTCCAAAATACTTTTTCATTTTCCTCCATTTCTTTCTCAATGTTCTCTACAACTTCATTGATAATCACACTACAACCTACATGTAGAGGGACTCGTGGGCTTTGGTTTTAACGAATCCCGAATTTGTTTGACGGTTTTGATTTGGGCTTTATTGAGAGGCATTATTTCAAGTAGAAATGTAAGTGTTATGGAAGGTATGAGGGAGGCAATATGTGGGACGGTTAAGGCATGAGGAAGGAGGAAAGGTGATGTGATATTTTGGTGAGTTGTTTTGTTGGATCTATGCAAGTCAAGTTATTACACAAATGATAATACTTGTTAATTAACATTCAAACATGGTTAATAAAACACACTTAATCACATATGTACACATTAAAATGTATCAACCACTCTAATCAATCATTGAGGCAAATCGTCTACTCATAGAATTATGCGCAATCCAACAAACCAATTTCCAACCGAAGTTTTACGAACTGTCCTCTTTCAAGCGGTTTTGTAAAAATATCGGCAATTTGATTTTCGGTTCTACAAAAGTTAAGACGGATTTGACCTTTTTTCACATGATCACGTAAAAAGTGATGTCTTATGTCAATGTGTTTAGTCCTTGAGTTTTGTATCGGGTTCCTAGAAATGTTAATGGCACTTGTATTATCACAAAAAATAGGAGTGGAATCGAATACAATGCCATAGTCTTTCAATTGTTGTCGAACCCATAGAATTTGCGCGCAACACAATGCGGCACTAACATATTCGCTTTCGGCGGTGGAAAGAGCTACGGTGTTTTGTTTCTTTGAAGCCCATGAAATTAAACAAGGACCCAAGAATGTTGTAATTCCGGACGTGCTCTTTCTATCAACGACGCTTCCGGCGTAATCCGCATCCGAGTACCCTAAAAGATCAAAAGGACAATGTGAGGGATACCATAGATACAATTTTTGTGTTCCAACTAATTTCCTAAGAATTCTTTTGACGGCAATGAAATGCGATTCTCTAGGACTAGCTTGGAAACGAGCACACAAACACACACTAAACAATATATCGGAACGACTGGCAGTTAAATAAAGTAATGAACCGATCATACCTCGATACATCGTTTCATCTACTTTCTTACCATTCTCATCTTTGTCAAGCTTAATGGTTGATACCATAGGTGTTGGGTATGGTTTCGAGTTAGTCATTCCGAACTTACTTAGCATCTCCTTTATGTACTTTTGCTGATGAATCATCACACCATCTTGAGTTTGCTTGATTTGTAGCCCAAGGAAGAAGCCAAGTTCTCCCATCATACTCATTTCAAACTCAGATTTCATTAGTTCCGAAAAGTACAAATAAAGGAGTTCATTAGTAGCATCAAAAATAATGTCATCGACATAAATCTGCACAATTAACAGTTCATTGCACTATGACTTTATGAATAATGTCTTATCAACCGATCCACGCACAAAACCATTTTCTAAAAGAAACTTGGACAAGCGATCATACCTAGCTCTTGGAGCCTGTTTTAAACCATAAAGTGCTTTGTCCAATTTAAAAACATGGTTTGGAAAATAATTATCCATAAAGCCTGGTGGTTGCTCAACAAAGACTTCCTCTTCTAAATAACCATTTAGAAAAGCCGTTTTGACATCCATTTGAAAACGTTTGATGCCTTTGTGAGCCTAAAAAACTATTAACATACGTATGGCTTCAAGCCTAGCTACCGGTGCGAAGGTTTCATTGTAATCAATACCTTCTTGTTGTTTAAATCCTTGCACCACTAGTCTAGCTTTATTCCTTACGATATTACCCGAATCATCAAGCTTATTGCGAAAGACCCATTTGGTACCAATTACGGTCACACCAGATGGTCTAGGGACAAGATGCCATACCTCATTCCTCTTGAATTAATTAAGTTCCTCTTGCATCTCTATCACCCAATTCGCATCTTCAAGGGCCATGGTGATATTTGTTGGTTCGGTTTGTGAGAGGAACGCATGAAATGCAAAGAAATCATTGAGAGATGCTGTTGTCTTTCTTCCCGAGTTCAGGTCACTGGTTAAGTTTGAGAGGGGGTGAGATGATTGGTGCTTCCACTTTCTAGGTACGATTTGTGAGCTTGAGGCATTTTCGAGTTTTATGTCACAGTGGGTTCCACAGTGACATCTGGTTCATTTGGTGAGTTTGAATGGGGGTTCGTTTCTGGTTGTTCATTCAGTTCATGTGGTTCCTCATTCCCCCTGGATGTACTAGCCTTATTTTGTTCAGAAAGTGGATTCATTCCCCTTGAATTTTGACCTGCCTCACCATTCAACAGTGGATTCAACTGTGATATGGTTTCTTCCTCGTTATGTACTTCATCCATGTTATGTCGAATCATTCCAAGCTCAAAGTCATCATCTTCATCATCCTCTTCCTGTTCATTAGAATGAAAAAGACTAGACTCATCAAAAATGACATGTACACTTTCTTCCATTTTCATAGTTTGTTTATTGTACACTTTATAAGCCTTACTACGATCCGAATATCCAACAAAAACGACCACATCACTACGAGCATCAAATTTACCCAAATTATCCTTTCAATTGTTGTGAACTAAGCATTTGCTTCCAAAGCATTTCAAATAGGATAAATTAGGCTTTCTACCTTTAAGCAACTCGTAGGGAGTTTTATTAAGCATTTTTCGATCATAACACGGTTATAAATGTGGCATGATGTGTTGACGGCTTCAGCCCAAAAATTCTTTGGCACTTTACCACTAATGAGCATAGTCCTAGCCATGTTTTCAAGAGTGCGATTTATACGCTCAACAACCCCATTTTGTTGAGGTGTAGCACGCGCGGAAAAGTTATGGCTAATACCGTGCTCATCAAAATATGTAAGAAATGATGAATTCTCAAATTCAGTTCCATGGTCGGATCTCAAAGATATGAGTTTCAAATCAAAATTGTTTTGGACCTTTTTCAACCAAATTACAAATTCATCAAATGCTTCATCTTTAGAACTCAAGTAAAGAAGCCAAACGAATCGTGAATAATCATCAACAATCACACGCAAGAAACGACTACCACCTCTACTTCTTATTCGCATAGGACCACACAAATCAATATGAAGAAGTTCAAGAGGTTTTGAAGTACTAACAAAATTTTTGGATTTAAAGGAGGACCGAACTTGCTTTCCTTTAGCACAATCTTCACACAATTATTAAGCTTGAATTTCATGTTAGGAATGCCATTTACTAGATCGAGTTTTATAAGGGTGTTCAATGTTCTAGAGTTTACATGTCCTAATCTTTTATGCCAAAGCCATGAGTCGTTCGTTAAAGCGCTCATACAAGATCATGTTTGACTTGGCAAGGCAGAAAGATTAGTCAAGTAAACATCTCTAACACGTTTTCCTTCCAAAATAACTTCCCTTGTATTTCCATCTAGTACACGACATTCACTAGCACAAAACTCAACAATATTACCATTATCACACAATTGAGATATGCTAAGAAGATTATGCTTCAAACCTTTGACAAGCATCACTTTGTCGACACAATATGACGATGACATACCAACCTTCCCGATTGCAACAATTTCACCTTTCTTATTATCGTCAAACGTCACAGTGCCACCTTTGTAGGCTTGTAGTGAGAGAAATTGGCTTTCACTTCCCGTCATATGACGAGAACATCCACTATCCAAGTACCAATTGTTGCGGCCTCTCACTAACGCCTATAAGAAATCAAACTTTTAGTTTAGGAACCCAAATAAATTTGGGCCCCTTTTTGTGAATCGCATCATTAATCAAGTCTTTTCGGATCCACATCTTTTGAACCACTTTGATGTTCTTATTAATGTCATTCCATCTCTTAGCACAACCATTAAACACATGACCGGTCTTGCCATAATAATTGAAAGTTATATACTCAGGAAGGTCAGCATACTTTCTTCTTCTAAAATCAGTTTTGCTTGGGTCTTGGTTTTGAATGCAACAATGAACGTTGTTGTGCTTGAAACCGAGTCCAGCATTCTTTTCAGCATTTTTAGATTGACTTGTGAGAAAGTCTAAAACAGTTTGGCTTCCTTCCCATTTTTTGTAACACTCTTTTGCAACCACTAACTCTTTATTCAAGTTTTGAACTTTAGCAAGAAGGTCAAGATTTAGATGTCCTACTTTGTCAAAAGCAGCTTTAGCATGATTATTCTCATCAACCAACATTTCATAGACTTCTTCAAGACTCTTAACATGATTCTGAAATGAGGTGAGGTTTTTTAACAGAGAGTCACGTTCATTAATTAAGTTATCAACTTGTTGAATTAATGACTCATTTTCAGTTTGAATAACAGATGTCATAGTGGAATTCAGTGTGACATTAGACAGATTAACCTCTTTAATAAGACTCGCATTTTCTTTCTTTAATCTCTTGACTTCCTTTTTAAGAGAAGGTATGATGTTACTCTACTATATCTCATCTAGACACTCTTATAGACAAAAATATTCTCCAGCTATGTCCTCAATTTGAGTTTGCATAGCGTCAAGTTTTTCATAATTTTCACGACATTTGTCAAGTAGATCGTCGAGTAACAAACATAACTTATCTTTGGAGAAAGATCTAACCTTTGTCTTGAGATTATTTACCTCATCGTTGGAATCATAATCAGAATCTTCGGAATGTGCCATGAGACAGTTTGCGGACACTCTCTTTGAAGACTCGAGAACATCAAGTTTTAGACGAGTTGTCATGCAAACTTTGGCATCCAATTCTTCCCTGGAAGACTCTTCTTCCTCGGAATCAGACATACCCCAGATTGCAGACATAACTTTGTGTTTGTATTATTTCTTTGCAAAATCACGTTTATCTTTTGATTTGAATTCATTCTATTTAGGACAATCTTTGATAAGATGACCTTTCTCACCACATTTGAAACAAACAACGGATGAAAATTATCTCTTCTTTTGAAAAGCTTTCTTTCTAAAATTGTTGAACTGTTTAGGAACATGACTATTGATCATATCCACCATATTACGAGAGTACATGGCTTGCTCATTGTCTCCATCAGTTTCCTCATCACTTGAGGTTGATTTGAGTGCGAGACCTCTAGCTTTAGAGCATTCACCCGAACGCTTCATGAGAGTTAACTCATGAGCCATGAGTGAGCCCATTAGTTCATTAAGGGTCAATTTGGATAAATCTTTAGCCTCCTCTATAGCCGCCGCCTTCGGTTGCCATTTATCACTTAGGCTACGAAGGATCTTTCGGACTATGTCCTCGGATTTGAAATTACGACCAAGACTCTTAAGTTCATTGACAATACTAGAAAAACGTGAAGAAAGACTATTATTGACTCGTCACACTCCATATTGAACATCTCATATTGTTGCATGAGAACGTCAATACAATGCTTCTTAACTTGAGACGTTCCCTCATAAGAAAGGCTTAAGGTGTCCCAAATTTCTTTTGTCGAGGTACATCCGGAGATCCGGTTGATCTCTTGTTCACCAATGCCATATTGAAGAATGGACATGGCCTTATAATTTTTCTCGACTTTACGATAATCAGCCTCGACATACTTATCCTCACTTTTTACGGAGTTACTGCCATTAGCATTAGTGACCGTTATAGGAAGGGAACCTTTTTGAATTATGATCCAACATTCATAATCTGTGCTTTTGACATAGTGCTCCATACGATGTTTCCACCATGAGTAGCTATCCCCTTTGAATATGGGATGCTTAGTATGTTTCCCGTCCATGACTATAGGATCAACTCTTTGGTAATTAACCAATACCAAGAGCACAAGGCTCTGATACAAATTGAAGAGTCAAGGGCGAGATCACCTAAGAGGGGGAGGGGGTAAATTAGGTGTCTATTTAAAACTTTAAGCTTAATTAAAGCTTTTTTTAAAAACTCTATGATTACTAAGACACTACTTAGAAGAAAGGAGAAGTTGACACTTAGAACTAGAAAGTTAGAAGTATTCGACAACGATTCAACAAGTAAATGTCACAGTGAAATCAACAGTGAATTCAGAATGCAGCGGAAATATTAAAAACAAAATAGACAAAACTCAAAGATGTTTTTTAAATTGGTTCGGTCACTACTCCGCGACCTACATCCAACGTTATCTTATTAAACATCTTTGAAGTAAACTCATACAAACAAAGACCCGGAATAATAAAACAACTCCCCAACCTACTCCGCTTGTTATTTGCTCAATGCTACTCCGCACCAAGACTTATGCTCAAAGCTACTCCGCTAAGAGACTTCCCCAACTCTTTCGAGTTGCTATTGCTCAAGGCTACTCCGCCAAGAGACTTCCACAACTCTTTCAAGTTGCTAGGTTCTCAAGATAACTCTATCTTAAGACTTGTTCTACTAGTTTGTTACAAGACTTGTGTTTTTCAAAATGTTCACAAAATGAACGGTGGAGAAAACGATTAAGTGCTAACACGAGATCATCGAACACAATACATGCTTTGTTGCAACGAACTAGCTCTTTGTTAAAGACTTAAGAAAAATATATTTGAAAACAATTAAGTAAGAAATGTGAAAACGGTTTTTGCAAAGATAATTTACTCAATAAAACTCAAAGTCTTTTTTCTTATAAATCTTTGTTGTTGCACACTTGTTCAAATGAAATAAGTATGGTATTTATAATGTAAAGTAGAGTATACTTCACACTAAAAATAACACACTACAATAAAGTACAAGTGTTAAAAAATATTAAAGAATTGAAGCTTGAACAACAAATAAGAAGGTCAATTAAGGCACAAGAAACCATGACCCCTTATGGAAGCAAAATGAATTACTTCCACAAGTAATCTAGGTTACTAGTAAGCTTAATCTTGCAGCCCACACTTAGACAAATAAGGCAAGTGTCTTTTTGTGCAAGCTACCTCTTTTTGGCAAGTGTCTTTTTGTGCAAGCTACCTCTTCTCCAAGACAACTAAAAGCTTTCTTCCAATTTATAAAGATCAAACCATAATTTTACCAATGTAAAATGTTGATCAAAAGTTTGGAAAGCGATTTTCAAGTGTTCAAATATTTTCGAAATATTTTAGAGCCAGAAACCATAGTGACGTGTCACTGTCAGTTTTGAAGTACTTAGCATGAATCGAGTTTAATGATCTCTTATACAACACTATGACTCTAACAATGATGATCTTCATCTCTTGATCTTCTTGTGCAACCATGAACGATTACTTGAGCTTCCATAGCTATAAGATTAAAACTTAAGAGGCACACATTATATTAACAATAAGATTAATTTGTCTTAAGGCATCATCAACCAATCTAATCTAGAAATGGTCTCAACAACATATCATATAATTTACAACAATTCCGGCATTCGTCTTAATCCCATAGAAACTACATGACTATCATGTTTGGGTTGAGACAATGGCTTGGTTAAAGGATCAGCAATATTTTGCTCTGTCCCAACCTTACAAACTGTTATTTCCTTCCTTTCAATTAAATCTTTAATTACATGAAATTTCCTAAGTACATGTCTAGACTAATTACTAGACTTGGGCTCTTTGCTTGAAAAATTGCCCCACTATTATTCACAATAAATAGTGATAGGATCTTCGGCCGCAGGTACTACTTTTACTCCCTCCAAAAATTGCTGAATCCAAACAGCTTCTTTTGCAGCTTCAGTTATTAAATAATCGTATCATCATTACATTGACTAACCTTTTAGTCATATACATCGACTAACCTTTTAGTCTTATAATAAGGCATTAATATGATTATATTATTCATATAGTCACATCTCTCAGACACATCCTTTAGGTGTGACTTTTAGGGACCAGTTGATCACCGCCATTAAAATGACAATAACGTCAAACTCATAGCAAGCCAACCGTTATCGATAAACGTTAATCAACTGATAAGAATACTAAGTATACCCTGTGAACCTGTAAGAGATTTATTCATGTTATCACACTAACTGTGGAGGACACAAGCTCCAACAATCTCCCACCTGTCCTTACAAGTGTATGTGCGATAACCCGATTCTCATATCCATAAATTTCTCCCACTCAATGTAAAACAATTTGCAAAGTCCGTATTTACAAAGGTCGCATTTTACAAGCGATCAGTATCAAGAGTGGTTTTCCTGACTAGAGAGTAACTTAACTGATAAACGAATCATTATTCGAGCATGGCCATGCATTTCAGTTACAACTCCTCGAGTGGCCCGGAGAAATAACAAAACCTGATAAAGGTTGGATATTTTCCTCAACTCGAATCCTGCAGATATAAGCACAATATGAAATGACCCAGTAAAAATCTACTTAGCCTCCTGTTACGGTCGACCATGAGAAAGAAACCAAAGTCACCCAAAAACTGCCTTAATCTCAAGAGATAGTCGATAGTCAAAAGAATCGACTCTTAGAAACACTATGGACGTCCTATCCACGACCTGGCACCGAATGTTCTGAAACATTTAGGACTCCATAACGTTGTCACGATGTCCTACGAGGTATCTTTATAACTCGAATCTGTGATCGATCAGTCAACCGTTTGACTTATGGCTCGTTGGACCCACCATCAATCAACTTCACAGTATAATTGCCAGAGTTATCTACTCATGTAGGCGATTACGGACCAAAACAATTATAATGTAATTCACTTCACTTTGTGGTGTTCAATGTTGTCGTACAGTCCACATGAAAAACAAAATATGAAGCAATACGATGATGTTATAAATAGTGCATGAAAAAGATACATTTATCTAATCCACATAAAACAGCTACTACAACTCAGGAACACGTTTAATTCCCATGGAAATAACGTGCCCTTCATGCTTATCATATTTTAACGGTTTAGTGAGAGGGTCCGCGATGTTGTCATCCGAAGCAATCTTGTCAATCACTATCTCCTTTTGCTCCACGTAATCTCGGATCAGGTGAGCCTTCCGAAGTACATGTCTAGACTTGTTGCTGGACTTATGGTCCTTATCCTGGAAGATGGCACCTCTATTATCACAATATATGGTGATAGGGTCATTCGAGTTAGGAACTACAGTTAGTCCTTGTAAGAACTGACGCATCCATATAGCTTCCTTTGCAGCTTCTGAAGCGGCATAGTACTCGGACTCAGTTGTAGAATCTGCTATAACACTCTGTTTGGAGCTTTTCCAACTGACCGCAGCGCCATTAAGAGTAAAGACGAATCCAGACTGAGATTTCGAGTCATCTCGATCTGTTTGGAAGCTAGCATCTGCGTAACCGATTGCGCATAGCTCAGTGTCTCCTCCATAAGTCAATACCCAATCCTTAGTCCTTCGTAAGTACTTAAGGATGTTTTTGACAGCCATCCAGTGTGTTTCACCTGGATTGCCTTGGTACCGACTCGTCATACTCAATGCATATGCCACGTCCGGACGTGTGCATATCATGGCATACATGATCGATCCTATAGCTGATGCATAAGGAACACGACTCATGCGCTTGACCTCTTCCGATGTCTTGGGTGCCTGAGCTTTACTCAAATGCATCCCAGTAATCATTGGAAGGTTCCCCTTCTTGGAGTTGGTCATGCTGAACCTCTCAAGAATCTTATCTATATAAGACTCCTGACTGAGTGATAACATCCGTCGTGATCTATCTCTATAGATACGGATCCCCAATATGCGTTGTGCCTCACCCAGATCTTTCATCTGGAAATGGTTCTTTAACCATACTTTTACCGAAGATAAGAGAGGGATGTCATTCCCAATCAAGAGTATGTCATCAACATACAATATTAAGAAGACAATCTTACTCCCACTCGACTTGACATACAAGCATGGTTCCTCGACTGATCGAGTGAAACCATTCTCTTTTATCACCTGGTCGAAACGATGATTCCAACTCCGAGAAGCTTGCTTAAGTCCATAAATGGAACGCTTAAGCTTGCAAACTTTCTTAGGATTTTTAGGATCAATGAAACCTTCGGGTTGTACCATGTACAATTCCTCCTCCAAATAACCGTTTAAGAAGGCGGTTTTCACATCCATCTGCCAAATGTCATAGTCATGAAAAGCGGCAATCGCTAAGATTATCCGAATGGCACGCAACATAACTACGGGTGCAAAAATTTCATCATAATGCAATCCTTGCACTTGAGTGAAACCTTTTGCCACTAGTCGTGCCTTATAGGTGTCTGGTTGTCCTTATATGGAATGCTTTATCTTATAAAGCCATTTGCACTGAAGAGGCCGTACCTTATCAGGCGAATCAACAAGATCCCATACGTCATTCTCATACAAGGAGTCCATCTCGGATTGCATGGCTTCAAGCCATAGCTTAGAGTCGGAACAGGTCATGGCACCTTTATAGGTAGCGGGTTCGTTACTCTCTAGGAGTAAAACATTATCTCTCTCATTCTCCTCGACCATACCAATGTATCTGTCTGGAGGAATGGAGACTCTACCCGACCTTCTAGGTTCCATAGGGATGTTAACCGTAGCAGAAGTTGAAGGAACCTCTTCCTCCATTGGTTGCTCGGTTGTTGGTTCTTGAATCTCCGACAGATCGAAGGTTCTATTACTTGGTTATTCTCGAGAAACTCTTTCTCTAAGAACTTCGCACTAGCCGCAACAAAAACTCGTTGTTCGGTAGGCGAATAGAAGTAATGACCAAACATTCCTTTTGGATAACCAATAAAGTATGTCTTGACCGATCGCGGGCCGAACTTATCCTCGTGTCTCCACTTGACATAAGCCTCGAAGCCCCAAACCCGAATAACGGACAAGTTAGGGACCGTGCCCTTCCATAACTCATATGGAGTCTTGTCTACAGCTTTAGACGGACTTCGGTAAAGTATAAGAGCAGCTGACAAAAGAGCATAACCCCATAATGAACCAGGTACTACCGTGTGACTCATCATGGATCGAACCATATCAAGTAATGTTCGATTTCTCCGTTCGGACACACCATTTAATTGAGGTGTTCCAGGTGGAGTTAACTGTAATACTACACCACAGTTTTTAAGGTGTTGATGAAACTCATTTGAAAGATATTCGCCACCACGATCTGAACGAAGTGCTTTAATCTTTCTTCCCAGTTGGTTTTCAACCTTATTTGGTATTCCTTGAACTTTTCAAAGGACTCACTTTTATGCTTCATTAAGTAGACATATCCGTATCTACTCAAATCATCCGTGAAAGTGATAAAATATCTATAGCCGTCTCTTGCGTTTATTGACATAGGCCCACATACATCAGTATGTATGAGTCCTAATAGGTCACTAGCGCGCATTCCAACACCTTTGAAGGAAATTCGAGTCATTTTATCGATAAGACATGATTCACACGTGCCAAATGATTCGTAATCAAATGGGGGGATAGTCCCATTGGCAATGAGCTTCTTTACACGTTTCTCATTTATGTGTCCCATACGGCAGTGCCATAGATAAGTTTGATCTTTGTCACCAACCTTTAATTTCTTATTATTCACATGCAATATGTCTGTGGTTTGATC
Organism: Heliosperma pusillum; assembly: GCA_022085475.1. Taxonomy (NCBI): domain Eukaryota; kingdom Viridiplantae; phylum Streptophyta; class Magnoliopsida; order Caryophyllales; family Caryophyllaceae; genus Heliosperma; species Heliosperma pusillum. Next base: position 22,834 of record JAIUZE010000472.1, read on the forward strand.
TAAGATATAAATTCCATTCATGGAAACTGCTTTGCCATAAATCATTTCATTAAAAGACAAAATACAGCTATTGTCTTTTATTGAAAACGAAAAACCGTCTTTATCTAGTACGGAAACAGAAATAATGTTCTTAGATAAACTGGGTACATAGCAACAATTATATAAATATAATTCAAAACCACTCGGGAGTTGGATTACATATGTTCCCACTGAAACTGCAGCAACTCTTGCTCCATTCCCTACTCGCAGGTCCACATCACCCTTTGCGAGAGGTGTGATGTTTCTTAGGCCCTGCAAATGATTACACAGATGAGAACCACAACCAGTATCAAGTACCCAAGTTCTGAAACTTGCATGGTTAATCTCAATCATATGAATAAAAGATGACATACCAACAGGAGTGACGTGGCCTGCTTTTTTGTCTTCACGGTATACGGGACAGTTCCTCCTCCAATGCCCAGTCTTCTGGCAATGGTGGCACTCCATGTTACTGTCCTTGCTCTTTGCCTTGCCTTGTGAGCCACTGGTCTCACCAGGCCCACTCTTGCCGTTTCCTGACTTTTTAAACTTTGGCTTTCCTACAGCTAGGTCGCCATGAGCCTTGCCCTTACCTTTGCCCTTGTTGGAAATCATGAGAACATCTTGCTTCATGCTCCCACTCAATTTTATATCATTCTCGGTCTGTACGAGAAGTGAGTGTAGTTGATGAAGACTTTTCTTCATATCATTCATATAGTAATTTGCCCTGAAAAGGGCAAAACCATCATGAAGTGAATGAAGCACACGGTCAATGACTATGCTCTCACTGATTTTGCAATCAAGTGCCTCCAGTTTCTCAACATTCTCAATCATATCAAGAATGTGTGGGCTAACCGGTTGGCCCTTCTGGAGTTTCGCCTCAAAGAAGCGACAGGTATGCTCATAAGTAACGATCCTCGGTGCTTTTGAGAATTCGTTAGTGAGCGTGGTGAAAATCTTGTTTGCACCTTGGGCAATGAAGCGTCTTTGCAAATTGCTTTCCATTGCAAAGATGAGTACGTTCTTTATCGCACCCGCTTCCATAACGAAGTCACTATATTCAAGTGTCTCGTTAGCTCTCGCATTGGGGCCTGGGTTTGGCGGTATTGGCTCAGTCAAGTACTTGAGCTTACCGTCAGCAATGGCAGCATTCCGTAATGCCGCCTTCCAGTCCGCAAAGTTGGACCCGTCATTCTTCAGTCGCGTGGACTGATTCATGTGGTCCATAAAAGCTTTAAGCCAGGATTCGCGCGCGAGCGTGGCACTTGGCATAGGGATATCAGTATTTCCAGCCATTTGTTATATGCAGTATTATTAATGTAAACGAGTTCTACACTGAAAAAGAAGGAAAAAACATGATAAGCATACTCATAGATTTGAATTTAAGTCTAGTGCAAAATTCGTTTTAATGCAAAGACTCGAGTATTTATACAATTGACCTCCTTCAAGAATTATATAAATGATCCCAAGACTCAATTATCTGTAAATTGATAAGCCAACCTCTTGGCTAATTCTACCTTTAGAATTCTTGGTCGATAAATTTCTGTAAATTCTATCTTTAGTCCATCATAATCACGAGAAACTCTTCGGACTATAATGTTGAGATAAAATAGGTCAACACACACTACTTACCCAACGTAGAAGGGGTCATATGGAGAGTAAGGTCCTATATGCCTACCGACGAAGAAGGGATTCATAGTAGTTTGGCCTATAAAGACTAGTCTCAATTTTAGGTTTAGAGGAAGATCCCATCAATTTTATTTTAATTCAATTTTAAGTGAACTAATATCTAGCATGCGAGAATGAATAAACTAAAATGATGGCTTAAATTCGAGTGACATCTTTATGTCCATGATAACTAACATTCAAACTATATGAGTCAATTTTCATGCATTTTAGTAGTAGGTGGTTTGGTTTAGGCGGAATATGATGCACTAACTATCATGTGATGAAAAAGCAACAAGAACGGAAAAATACATAAAAATATTACAAAGTCCTAGTGTGGCCTATCTACCAAAATGAACAAAATACAACTTTGGAATCCAACCCATTTGGACCCGAGAAGCTTGTCTTGATGTTCCATCTTGGTCCATGTAGCGGGAGTGAGCAATCCGATCTCCATCTTTAGTCTTCTCAAAATACATTTAATAAATTACAAAATATAAACCTATTTACATTCTAATTTTAAAAAAAAACATAATTTAATGAAAAATAAAATGGAGATTCGAGATCTCAAAATTACATCAAAGATCATGTTTCCATCATTACGAAAACATGATCAACTAAGGCCACACTAGGTAATACAAATTACAACCGATTGCAAAAATACGTAAATTAAACCATTCAACCATTCATTCAACAAGATAAAATGCATCAACTATAAATTAAACATTCAAGACATAATTCTTTAATTATGAAGAGTAATTTATCCAAACCACCTTTTAAAATGATCAAAATTATGTGATAATTCCTTAATTAATCACAATAATCCCAACCAAACATAATCCAATTTTAATTCATATTCTTTAACATGAATTAATACAACATTATTTTAAACGTCTTTAAAATAATTGGGTATCCAATTATTGTGAACTTCTTCACAACAATAAACAAAACATTATCATTATAATGAATTATAACAAAAACTTATGACCAAAAATAAAAAACCAAAACAGTTTTTTTTTTCTTTTTTTCGGCAGCCAAGTTTTTTTTTTTTTTTTCAAAAAATACAATTTAATTTGATGTTACTAATATTTTCAAGATCGGTACAAATTATCAACATCTAATCATTATTAAACATCGATACAAACTAGATCATTCAATTTAACAATTTAAAATGAATATCTAAAACAATGAATACCGAAAAATATATAGCAATGAACATTCAAATCGATTTCCATTTACATTTTAATTTAATCCTTATTAAATCAAAACAACTACAAATTCATCATGTTATCGTCTTAACTATTTAAAACAACAATTATAATGAATCAAAATAGAAAAACAAGGCAAAAAATTTTTTTTTTTTATACGGGTGAACAGTACGGATGAACAGTACAGACAAAAAAAAGTTTTTTTTTTCTTTCTTCTCGGCAGAAATCAAAAAACCAAAAAAAATAATGATTCTAATCTCATATATCATCAATTATGAAAACATATAAAATAATTTCGTAGCCCTTGGCTCTGATACCACTTGTGGGAAATATCGGTATATTTCGTCATTAATTTACGGATTATAACGAAACTATAGTATATGAATTACGAGTCATAAATGAATTGCATAATATAAATATATAATGAATCTAGAATTAACCTTTGGTCCTAGCAAATTTGGCCTATGAACAATATCGAAATCGATATTCTCCTAATTGTTGCACCCAAAATGCTCCGAGATATGCCTTGCTTGTGCTAGAATATTAGAGAAAAGTTACAGCTAATTTTTCTTTTGTGTGATGATGAATGATAGAGAGAATTCAAAAAAAAAACTTGTTTCTCTTCTACTCTATTTCGGCCGAATTGCCTAGGGTTAGAAGGAGGAGTCTTTTCTCCTTTTAACCCTCTTGTTATTAGGTTTTTGACCTAGTTAACATAAGAGAATAACATGGAGATCTTTTCTCTTATTTTTATCTCTTTTGGACCGAAAAATAAGAGAAATTTTTTTTTTTTTATTTCTTTTTTCGGTTATATTAGCATGTAATATAATATATACGTCAACTATAAATATCCGTATATTTATAATTTGCTAATTAAATATAACATATTATGTTTAATTACGAATTACATAATATAACGGATACATTGATAATTTGCTAATATTATATACATAATATTACGAATTACATATTTATAATTTGCTAATACTCGTTTAAGCTTATATTATATACATTGATTAAATATAACGGTTTATATTCAATTACGAATTACATTTAATTCGTCTCAGCTAATATTATTTAATCGTTATTAAATAATCGTATCATCATTACATTGACTAACCTTGTAGTCATATACATCGACTAACCTTTTAGTCATATAATAAGGCATTAATATGATTATATTATTCATATAATCACATCTCCCAGACACATCTTTTAGGTGTGACTTTGAGGGACCAGTTGATCACCGCCATTAAAATGACAATAACATCAAACTCCTAGCAAGCCAATCGTTATCGATAAACGTTAATCAACTGATAAGAATACTAAGTATACCCTGTGAACCTGTAAGAGATTTATTTATGTTATCACACTAACTGTGGAGGACACAAGCTCCAACATCAATGTACTCAGCTTTCGTTGTAGAATCAGCAGTCACATACTTCTTAAAACTTTTCCAGCAAACTGCTACTCCATTTATCAAAAATACAAAACCAGCCTGGGATTTCAAATCATCCCTATCTGTTTGGAAACCAGCATCTGTGTAACCTTTTACACTTAATCTTGTATCTCCTCCAAACACCAAGAACGAATCCTTAGTTCTCCTTAAGTACTTAAGAATATTCTTGACGGCTATCTAGTGACTTTCACCTGGATTATTCTGATAACGACTTGTCATACTCAAAGCATACGAGACATGAAGATGGGTGCACATCATAACATACATGATCGATCCGACAACGGAAGCATAAGAAATCGATTTCATGCGTTGAATATCCTTAGGCTCAGTAGGACACTGTGACTTACTCAAAGTTATCCCACTGCCTATCGGTAGAAAAACTCTCTTAGAGTTTTTCATATTGAACTTGTCAAGAATTTTATCAATATAAGCTTCTTGACTCAAAGCCAATATCCTTTTAGATCTATCTCTATTGATCCGGATACCTAAGATGCGCTGAGCTTCTCCCAAATCTTTCATTTTGAAGTGATTTCCTAACCACTCCTTTACAGAAGTGAGCATAGGAATATCATTTCCAATGAGTAGAATATCGTCTACATACAAAACTAAGAAAACAACTTTGCTCCCACTAAACTTCATGTACAAACATGGTTCCTCGACGCTTCGAGAAAATCCATTCTGTTTTGATAACATGATCAAAGCGATGATTCCAACTCCTTGATGCTTGCTTAAGACCATAAATGGATCTCTTAAGCTTGCACACTTTGTTAGGATTTTTAGGATTCACAAAACCTTCAGGTTGTGTCATATACACAATCTCTTCCAGAAACCCATTCAAATGGCGGTCTTGACATCCATTTGCCATATTTCATAATCATGAAATGCAGCAATCGCTAACATAATCCTAATAGATCTCAGCATAGCAACCGGTGCAAAAGTTTCATCATAATGTAAACCATGAACCTGAGTGAAACCTTTTGCCACCAATCTAGCTTTGTAGATATCTTTATGTCCATCTATGCCGATTTTAATTTTGAAAATTCACTTACACTTAAGAGGTCGTACATCTTTAGGTAAGTCTACCAGGTCCCATACCTGATTATCGTACATAGAATCTATTTCGGATTGCATGGCTTCAAGCCATAGCTTAAAATCGGAACCAATAATAGCTGCTTTGTAGGTTTTAGGTTCGTCACTTTCTAAAAGTAACACTTCATAATCACCATCCTCCTCGATAACTCCTAGATATCTATCGGGTCGGTGACTAACCCTCCTGACCTCCTAGGTTCAGATGGAACAATAAGTGAGCCAGACGAAGAAGGAACGTCTTCCTATGTCGTCACCTCACTTTGTGGCTCTTGAACTTCATCAAGTTCAAATTTTCTCCCACTCTGTCTTCTAGAAATAAATTCCTTTTCTAAAAAGACAGCCTCACGAGCCAAATCATTTTTCCCTGGTGATGGTCGTAAAAGTAACAACCACGTGTTTCCTTTGTATAGCCTACAAAGATACATTTGTCAGATCTAGGAGCTAGCTTATCGTCAGACTTGTTCTTGACATAAGCGTCACAACCCCATATTTTCATATATGACAAGTTCGAGACCTTACCTTTCCATATCTCATATGGAGTTTTATCAGCTGCTTTAGTTGAGCTTTGATTTAGTGAAAGTATCGCAGATAATATGGCAAATCCCCAAAATGAGTTCGGTAACTCAGTCTGACTCATCATCGAACGAACCATATCTAATAAAGTTCGATTCGTCCTCTCAACCACACCATTTAATTGTGGTGTGCCAGGAGGAGTTAACTGAGATACAATACCACAGTCTTTTAGGTGATCAATGAAATCATTGCTCAAATATTCACCACCACGATCTGATCGTAATGTTTTGATCCTTTTATCTAATTGGTTTTCTACTTCATTCTGAAACTCTTTGCACTTTTCAAAAGCTTCACTTTTATACTTCATTAAGTAGACATGACTCATCATCGAACGAACCATATCTTATAAAGTTCGATTCCTCCTCTCAACCACACCATTTAATTGTGGTGTGCCAGGAGGAGTTAACTGAGATACAATACCACAGTCTTTTAGGTGATCAATGAAATCATTGCTCAAATATTCACCACCACGATCTGATCGTAATGTTTTGATCCTTTTATCTAATTGGTTTTCTACTTCATTCTGAAACTCTTTGAACTTTTCAAAAGCTTCACTTTTATACTTCATTAAGTAGACAAACCCAAATCTACTTTAATCGTCAGTAAAAGTAATAAAGTAGTCATAATTTCCTCTTGCAGTGACTGTCATTGGACCACATACATCTGTATGCATGAGACCTAACAACTCACTTGCTCGAGTCACTTTTCCTGAAAAGGGTGAACGAGTCATCTTGCCAAGTAGACAAGATTCGCATGTACCAAATGATTCATAATTAAATAGTTTAATAATACCAGTCGTTACTAGTCTTTTAATGCCTTTCTCGTTTATGTGTCCTAAACGACAATGTCATAGATAAGATTGATCGGAATCACCTGTTTTGAGTCTTTTATTTTCTATATGACAGACATCGTCGGAAGTGTATAGAATATAAATACCATTAATTGAAATAGCATGTCCATAGACAACATCATTAAGTGGAAAAACACAACTTTTGTCTTTAATTAGAAAATGAAAACCTTCTGTGTCTAACACAGATACAGATATAATATTACTAGACAGATTTGGTACAAAATAACAATTATTTAAACACAACTGCATTCCGGAAGGTAGACTAATTATATATGTTCCTACGGAGACGGCGGCTACTTTAGATCTGTTTCCCATCCGCAGATCCATATCACCCTTGCCTAACTTCTTTACGCTTCTTAGACCATGTAAATGATTACATAAGTGAGAACCACAACCAGTATCTAATGCCCAATTTGTAGTTGTAGCATAATTGATGTCTATCATAAAAGATGCAGATGAGAAATTACATGTGGGCGTCACACGTCCATCCTTGATGTCATCCAGATACTTGGGGCAATTACGTTTCCAATTACCCGTGTTATTACAATAATTACACTTATCTTTGGAAGGATTGCCCTTCTTAGGTTTGGGTTTGAAAAAGCTAGTCGCAATAGCCTTTTCCTTACCCTCTACCTGAACGGGTTTCCTACCAACACTCCTCTTGAACTTTTTCTTGATTTTTACATTAATAGCAAGAACATCCTTCCTCGTACTCCCACTAACTCCCATATCCTTCTCTGCTTGCACAAGCAGAGAATGGAGCTCATGAAGACTTTTCTTCATGTTTGTCATGTTATAATTTACCCTAAATTGGGTAAATCATTTGACATGAGAAAGTGAGTGGAGCACTCGGTCAACAATTAGCTCCTCAGGGATCTTACATCCCAGGCCACCTAGAGTTTCCACGTACTCAATCATTTTGAGTACGTGAGAACTCACAGATTGTCCTTCTTTGAGGCTGGCCTCAAAGAAACAAACGGCGGCGTCATATTGAAGTATTCTTGGGGCTTGTGAAAACATGGTAGAAAGCCTCGAGAATACCTCATGAGCATTGTTGAATTTTATGCACTGCCGCTGTAAAGAAGGTTCCATTGCAAAAATTAGAAAAATTTTAACAGCTAAGGAATTTTTTGGTAGTCTTCGTAAGCATCCCTTACAACGGCGGTGGATCGATTGTTCGGGAGAGGAGGAGAGGGTTCAATAATGTAGCGTAATTTACCATCGTCTGCGGCGGCGAGACGAAGTTGTTCTTCCCAATCTTTAAAATTGCTACCGTTAGCATTTAAAGTATATTTATGCATGAACGATCGTAACCATGAGTAATATGGGATGGTAGTGCGTGGGAATAGGAGTGATTTGACTTGTTGAAGCCATTATGATTACTACAAAAACAGAATGGAAGGAAAAATTTACATTTATCGTTAAATAACTACTTGTAAACAATTTAGCAAGTTTCCCATTTATATAACGATCTCCCTATGAATTATATAAATGATTCCAAGATACATCTTTATATAAATACGGGAACGGTGAGCCGATTCATCCTTTATTCATATGAATTTGGTGAGTCAACTCTTTTGATTGATTCTACTATTAGAACTCTTGGTCGACGAATTTCTTTAAATTCCATTTTTAGCCCCAGAGCAAATATAGGCACGGTAGGCCGATACATCTCATATATGTTCCGTTGAGTCCAACCAAATTTCGCTTTTAATAACATTTATTACCCTACTTACCCAACGTAAAAAGAAAGCACCCCGGTGAGCCGAGCCTACCCGTAATGACGAAGGGATTCATAGGTGTTACTATATGGTAAGGCTAATCTCAATTTTAATTTAATGTGACAGATATTAGCAATTTAATTGTCTATCACTTTTAAGTGAACTAAATAGGTAAATGCTAGACAATTTATAATTGATAACAGCATAAATAAAAATGCATCTGGTGACGATTTGGCATGAAAGCAATAAACAAATAAATCCTTATATGGCGATCTAGTTAATCTAATTAACTAAACTATTACAAATCGGAAACCAACACCTTGGTCCCTTCAATCTTCATAAGAATGACTTCCTTCTTTCGGATTTCGGAGCTCCTTTTCGAAAAACTCCGTCTTTTGCAAACTTCATCTTGAAAATATAAACTAATCTAACTATGACAATCAAATTACATAGCCTTCCTATTATACATTTGTAATAAAATTAAATCTATTAATAATTATAAATTAGCGATACGAAATTGCATTAATTACAAATTAATTGATATTCCCTTACATTACGGAAAATACCAATTCTAACTATGGCCATATAAGGTAAAATTAGATTAATTTTAATACAATAAATCTCATTCATCAACATGAATAAATAAATATGTGCATAAAATAAATATGTCATGCCAAATCGTCCTACCTTACCAAAAATTATGATAAGAGGTCGGTTTTGCGGAATTGAACATTTTTAACAATTAAAAATTCATAATCCAATCTTAAAACTATTTTTAAGATAAACCAAGTTATATATAATCTGGTCCATTACCAAAAATTAGTCCTTAGTAACTATTTGGCAATTTGTTAGGTGAAAACTCAATTTTAGAGCATAAATGTCTTTTTAAATTATAACTATTGTATAATAAAAGAAAATATAATCACAACCCTTATGAAAAATTCATATATTAAAATTTTATACATTCAGGTACCTTACCAAAATATCATGCATGTCGAAATATTTGCTCATAAAACCAATTTATAACAATTTTAGAAATTACTCGTTAATTGTATAACTTTTACAATTTAATTCCAAATTAAAATATAAAATTATGAAAATATTCAAAACCAAATTTTGAAACTTTTTGAACAATTTCCGGAAGCTAAAAACTAAAAATTTCGACCACAAATTTTTAATCAACAGTTATTCACAAATTAATCACTTTTTATCAAATTTTATCACATAAAAATCAATAAATTAAGAAAATTAATCATATTAATTTCTAAAATTCTACTTCTCATAAATAGAACATGCAAGTGATTATATATAAATAAAAAAGCCCAAAATTAACATGCAACACAAATTTATTAACTTTTAACATAAAATATTGCATTTTAATTCGGGTTAAGACAGTAATCTCTTAGCTTATGCTAAAAAATTTTAAAATTAATGAAATTTTTGACCCAGCCACTTTATGACCAGATTAGTACATGCAACTCAATATTTGATGATTAAACTTATTTTACCATCCAAATATTCATCTTTTATCAAAATATCTTATAAAGTGATAAGACCGTCGTAAACTGACATGCATGTGAATAACAATGCTTTGATACCACTTGTTAGTGAAAGACCTCATTAGACACTTCTAATGACATATAAAGTTACTAATTAATTTATATTTTGGTCTTATAATCACATGCATGCAAACAAAAATACATAATATAAAAGAAAATAAGAAACAATTCCTTACATTGTTATAAAGGAAATAAAACAACAACAAATTTGTTGTTTTATGAACAATCTACTTGGTTAGGATGATCCTCCAACCTTTGTGAGCTTCCAACTAGAAAGCCTCCTTAAGGAAGCACCCAAGATTAGCCCAAAAACTTACTAATTATTAACTAGATAATTTAGTAAGCTAAGTAACCTTGTTTATTATGTAACATTATTATGCATTTTTGTTTGCATGCATGTGATTATAAGACCAAAGTATATGTCATTAGAAGTGTCTAATGAGGTCTTTCACTAACAAAATCTAGGGTTTTAGTGTCTAGGGTTGTGTGTCCAAAATGAATTAAGAGAGGAGTATTTATAGGTTGGTGGGATTAGAGGGTTCAAAGAGGAAAAGAAGCGAAAATGCGGACTGGGGGTCCCAGCCAGCCGGCCGGCCGTTGGTGGCCTGGACCGGCTGGGACTTCATGCTCTTTCTTCCTCTTTCTTTCTTCTTCTTTCTTCATGGCGTCTCCCCAGCCGGTCTGACCGGCCGCCGGTGGCCTGGACCGGCTGGGAGTGCTTGCTCCTTTCTTCCTTCTTTCCCTTGTGTCGACTCCCCCAGCCGGCCGCCGGTGGCCTGGACCGGCTGGGGCTCCTGCTCCTTCTTCTTTCTTTCTTTCTTTGTTTGGGGCTAGGTGGGTGCTCATCCGGTCGGCCAGCTGCCGGTGGCCAGACCGGCTTGGACTCCCTTCTCCTCTTTTCTTCATTTCTTCTTTCTTCTTTTCTTCATGTGTATTTGTTTTGTGACGGTTTCTCGGTTCTCATCCCATCTCGTCCTTGTCTTGGCATATTTCCTATAAGATGAGACGGAAGTAAATGATATGAGAGTACACGGAATGAGGGCCAAAATACGATAAAACCGACGTTAGACTAAACTAAATACGCCGAAACATAAGAGAGTAAAGAGGGGAAACAGTCTAAATTAATTGTATATCACATAGCTGGGGTTGTAGACACTTAAAGTCATAAATTCCAAGTAGAAGTGATAGCTTATCCTCTCACGGTTCCAACGGTAGGTTAAACGCAAAAAAAAAAAAATGAGTGAGATATGGCTATTTATGAAAGTCTGACAAAGTTGAGAAGTTTCAGCGGTTCACTCGATCTAGTGAAGGGGGTCACTCGGTCGAGTTAGCATCTACTCGGTTGAGTAGGTACACGAACAACGGATATTATGCACGAAATCATACGATACACAAACCAAAGACGATTCTAACCCGAATTCGTCTTAAACAACAACAAAACCATCATGTGAATCACATAACCAAGACTAGCATCAAGGATGATAAATAAACATGTATTGATGATTATAAACATATAATGATAAACATAAACATGGATATTAACTCAAAATTGATAGATTAACAAACATAATACCCACATCCAACAAACTAACAAGAAATACAAACAACTCATTCAACATCCAACAATTCATATTTCAAGATAAGAATGCTTAAAAACTAAATCGTTAACATGACAAACATCAAATCTAAGACACTTAATTACTACTCAAACAAAGTATATTGAGTAACCCGTCTAAATTACCTCGAATCTTCTAAAACACCGCCTTTAAACCAAGAATCCACTCCATAAGGTCTAATGACTAAAGCATAACAAATATTAAAAAAAAAAAAATTAGAAAGACATCATCTTTAAAAAATGAGATTTTCAGAAATGAAAACAAAAGTAAGATATACTTACATCAAAATAATGGAAAAGAAGAGGGAAGAACGAGAGTTCAAGAATCACCGAAATCAGAAAAAGAATGAAAAAACTACACTCATCTTACGATGAGATCTAGAATATGGGTAAAAGATGATTTTTTATAAAAATTGGAGAAATGTGAGATTTTTATTGAATGAAAATAAAGAGGATCTGGTAGGTTGATTTTGGTTAAAGCTGTCCTTAGTACCATTCAGAATTATTGGGCTCAAATGTTTGTTCTTCCTTGTGGAGTTATGGATAAACTTAAAGCTCTTTGTAGGAACTTCCTATGGGAGGGTGATGAAGTGTATTCAAAAGCTCCTTTGGTGGCTTGGTCAGTTTTGTGTAAAGGTAAGGATATTGGTGGATTGGGATTGTTTGATAGCAAGGTGTGGAACTATGCTGCAGTAGGGAAGCTTGTTTGGTGGATTGCCATTAAGAAGGATTTGTTTTGGATTAAGTGGATTGACAAAATTTATCTTAAAGGAAGGGACTGGCAGAGTTATTCTCCTACTACTTATAGTTCTTGGTCATGGAGAAAGATCTGTTCAGTCAAAACTATGTTTCATGATGCTTTGGTTAATGGGAAATGGAGGAATTCTGATGATCAGTACACCATTTCAAAAGGTTACTCTTGGTTAGCTGGTGATGCAGAACTTAGGGTGGGATGGTGCAGGGTGGTATGGAATAGACTCAATGTTCCACGCCACTGTTTCATCAACTGGCTGCTGTGGCAGGGTAGGTTGTTGACATTGGACAGATTGGCAGGAATGGGTATTGCTGAGCATGTTGATTGTTTTCTTTGTGGCTCTGCTATAGAGACTCACTGTCATTTGTTTCAGGACTGCTGCTATACAAAGTATTGCTTTGAATTGATTCAGGACTGGTTGCTGTTTGATTCAAGTTGCTGTTATAATTCTATCAGAATGTTGAAGATCAAAGCTGAATCTTGTTTTCAAAGGAAGGTTATGTGGGCTGTGATTAGTGCAGTTCGTTATGGAGTTTGGCAAGCTAGAAATATTTGTAGGATTGATAAATATTGTATGTTACCAAGTAAAATTGTTGAGCAAGTTAGACTGGATATAAGATTAAGGATGATGAATAATGATGTAGGGAAACTTAGACTAAGTGATAAGAGGAGTTGTATTGAGAAGGGTTTAATGTAATGCTTGATTGTATTAGATTAGATGATAGTTGGTTTGAGGATACGCTAACAATGGTTGTATTGTGTGCCTAAGGCATTTTGATTAATATTAATTACATTGGTACAAAAAAAAAAAAAAAAATAAAGAGGATGATGAGAGGAGAACAATGGTGAAAAGTTTGAGTGATTTGGTTAAGAAATGAGAGAATTAGGGAGGTTTTAAGAGCTTAAAGATTTGGCTATTAATGAAGGTTTTAGAGGGATATAAAATCTGAAATTTTATAGGAAGGATGTGGAACGAGGTTTTCTAACCTAAAAACTTGACCATTAAGACTATACTTGACCAATAAATGAAATGGGCCGGGTTTCACTCAAATTTCGCGTAGAATCCGATTTTGGACTTTAATCGGACAATTAAGAAACAGTTTTAGCCAAACTAAAATAAAAATAGAATTATCATAAAATTAAAAGTTAATAATAATAGATTAGCAATTTAGAATGTTTTCACAAATAAAATAAAAGCGAATTATAAAATCAACGAACTTTATTAAATTACCTACTATGATAAAATTGACGGTGTTACATTCCTAGTTCCAAGTCTCAAACCCTAGGTCAACAAATGGAAAGACTCAAATTTTGAGTCTAAATCACCAATATTAAAAAAAAAATGGGTTCCCCCAAATTTGTAGGTCTAAATTGACTAGTTCATGTTAGAAATATCGGTATATTTCGTCATTATTTTACGGATTATAACGAAACTATAATATATGAATTACGAGTCATAAATGAATTGCATAATATAAAATTATAGGAATTTAGAATTAACCTTTGGTCCTAGCAAATTTGGCCTATGAACAATATCGAAATCGATATTTTCCTAATTGTTGCACCCAAGATGCTCCGAGATATGCCTTGCTTGTGCTAGAATTTTAGAGAAAAGTTACTGCTAATTTTTCTTTTGTGTGATGATGAATGATAGAGAGAATTCGTGAGAAAAATCTGAATTTTTCTTTTGTTCTTCTTGCTCTATTCGGCCGTGACAATTGTCGTAGAAGAAGGAGTCTCTCCTCTTTTTACTCCTCTTGTATTAGGGTTTTTGACCTAGTTACCATAAGAGAATAATAGGAGATCTTTTCTCTTATTTTTATCTCTTATTAACCGAAAAATAAGAGAAGAAAAAGACTATTTTTTTTCCTTCCTTTTTCGGTTATATTAGCATGTAATATAATATATATGTCAACTATAAATATCCGTATATTTATAATTTGCTAATTAAATATAACATATTATGTTTAATTACGAATTAACATTTTAATTCGTTTAAGCTTATATTATATACATTGATTAAATATAACGGTTTATATTCAATTACGAATTACATTTAATTCGTCTAGCTAATATTATTTAATCGTTATTAAATAATCGTATCATCATTACATTGACTAACCTTTTAGTCATATACATCGACTAACCTTTTAGTCATATAATAAGGCATCAATATGATTATATTATTCATATAATCACATCTCTCAGACACATCCTTTAGGTGTGACTTTTAGGGACCAGTTGATCACCGCCATTAAAATGACAATAACGTCAAACTCCTAGCAAGCCAACCGTTATCGATAAACGTTAATCAACTGATAAGAATACTAAGTATACCATGTGAACCTGTAAGAGATTTATTCATGTTATCACACTAACTGTGGAGGACACTAGCTCCAACAGTTCAAGCATAATAAAAGTAAATTTTCAAGACTACAAGCTAACCCCATTTACGATACGTTAAGACAACTTTAAGTAAGACTAGTTAACACTAAATACTGAAATTAAAGAAACGAAGATAAAGGTTGAGTTATTCTTCCCTACAATTAATGATTAAAGTGGATTCTTGGTGGAATTAAGATTCTTTCCTCTTTGATGCTAAGGAATACTTAAATAGGGTTTTAGATGACTTTTAAGGTGATGAAATGATTGATATTACTGCACAAGGTCTTTATATAGTGTCCCATAACAAAATCCTCGAGTTGAGAGAAAAAAATAAGGTTAAAGCTGCTCAGCAATTCCACGACTTGATTGAGTCCCTCAGAGTACTTGATCGAGTGGCACCTACTCGACCGAGTGACTCTAAGATAGAAACGGCCCATACGTTGTAATACCTATGGTATTAAACGGTCGAGTAAGGTACGTACTCGGCCGAGTGAAGCTGTAATATACGATTATTTTAGATTGTTTCCCCTCTTTATTCTCTTATGTTTCGGCGTATTTTGTTTAGTTTAGCGTCGGTTTTATAATATTTTGGCCCATATTCCCGTGTACTCTCATATTATTTAATTCCGTCTCAATTTATTGGAAATATGTCAAGACAAGGACAAGACGGGATGAGAACCGAGAAACCGTCACAAAACAAATACAAAAGAAGAAGAGAATAAAGAAGAAGGAAGAAGGGGGCGTCAGCCGGTGGTGCCACCGGTAGCCGGCCCACCGGCTTGGCCACCTACCCCCTCCAAACGAGCGAAAGAGAGAAGGAAAGTCAGGGGAGCCCCAGCCGGCCTAGCCCACCGGCAGCCGGCCGGACCGGCTGGGGCAGTCGACACAGGAAGAGAACATGGAAAAGTCAGGGGTGCCAGCCGGTCCAGGCCGGCCGGCAGGCTAGGACCCCCAAGTCCGCAATTTCTCTTTTCTTCTTCTTTTGACCCCCTATTCCCACCAACCTATAAATACCCCTCTCCTAATTCATTTGGACACACAACCCTAGACAAGAACCCTAGTAATTAGTAAGAAATATTTCCCTAATTAGTACTCTAATCTCTCTTAATTAGTGATAATTACTCAATTTTCTAGTTAGTTATTGCTAGATCTAGTCTTTCTCTTAGTTACTAGTGGAGATTTGGGTTGTAATTTGAAGACAAGAGGAGACTCTTTCTTCCATTATTAATTCAAGTTTCAATCTTTCTTACAAGTTTGGTATATTTCTCATCTCCATTTCATTACTTGTCTTTTAATTACTTGTTTTTGTTTATTTACCTAGTTTTCATGTTGAATATGTCTTCTATTGTTTATTTCATATCAAAGTCTTTATCTTTAATGTCTTCATTTATTAATATAAGTGAGTAGTGTATTGCTAGGGTAAGATGGGGAGTTTAATGTAGGTTTATGGGTTGATTATGGTAGTTGGGCATAAAGATTAAGTCTTTTGGTAGTCTACTCGTTTTGTGCACACAAGGTGTTTGTTGGAATGCTTAATGAGTAATTTGATTCTTTTCCATGCTTAATTACTAGTTTGAGTGATAGCT
Source organism: Heliosperma pusillum (assembly GCA_022085475.1). Lineage (NCBI taxonomy): Eukaryota > Viridiplantae > Streptophyta > Magnoliopsida > Caryophyllales > Caryophyllaceae > Heliosperma > Heliosperma pusillum. The sequence continues at coordinate 39,316 of JAIUZE010000472.1, forward strand.
TAAACTTGTATTGTTTTTGTGTGTGTTTGATGTTTAGGGGGAGGTTAGGGCGAGAACCCAATCGAACCTTAGACTAGGGCTCGTCTCGCATCGAGAGGTGGAGGCTTGTCTTTTAATCCATCTTACATCGAGAGGTGGAGACATGTTTAGACTCATCTTTAGACTAGTCCTAACCCCTACCATAATTGACCTATGCTTACATTAATGAACCCATTCACCCTAGTTCTTTTTAACTATTGTTTTATATCGTATCTTTGCCTTCTTGTTAGTCTTGTTTAGCATTAATCTTCTTCAACTTGCTTTTAGCTAGAACTAAACTAGAATTCGATTAAACCGCCTTAGAACCATAATTACCGTCCCTTGGGATACGACTCTTGCAATACCCGACGAAAAATCGTCCGCTTGCGAGGTTAAGTAAAACTCACATCAAGTTTTTGGCGCCGTTGCCGGGGACGGCAATATTGGATAAGATAGTTTAATTAATTTTAGGCTTAGTTCACTTTTACTTGTTTTCTTCTTTTGTCCTATTGCATCAAGGTGCATTAGGACGATTTGATTCTCTTTTGAGTGTATGAGCAGGTGTTACATCGGGCCACTCTTTCCTGTCGACCGAGAGATAGAGAAAACGTTTCGGGCTAGAAGAAGACAAGCTCTTACTTGCTTAAGAGGATCCCCACCTATTATTACCTCCATATACTCCAACACCCACAATTGAGCCTTCAACTTCACAAACACCACCTCCCACTTTATCACCCCTCATCATACCCACAAACATTCCCATAACCACACCACCCATAAACATACCCACTTTCCCTCAAAATTCAAACAACATCCACTCACCAAATTCCCCAATTTCACCAAATTCACCAACAAACAACCCCTTCATACAAGAGATGGCGGACCAACCTATGGGCTACTAAAATAGGCCGGACCCCAACCGGTCTTGCTAGGCCATTAACTACGGAGCTATTGCTCCAAACACTTTTCAACTCCGTCATCATGTCATCTCATTCATTCAACAAGACATCTTTCATGGGTTGAATAATGAAGATGCTCATGAGCACTTGGTAGGTTTTAAGGAGAAGGTGGGAACAATCAAGAGGAATGGGATCACCGAAGACCAAATCTTACTCATGCTATTTCCTTTCTCCTTGAAGGACAATGCAAGAAAATGGTTGAATTCCCATGAACCGGGAACTTTCACCACTTGGGCTAGTCTCTCAAAAGCCTTCATCACCAAGTTCTACCCCCCTCAAAAACCGCAAGGATAAGACATGAAATCCAAACTTTCAAGCAAAAAGACTATGAGACATTGAGTGAAGCTTGGGAGAGGTTTTGAAATCTTCTAACCTCTTGCCCTCACCATGGTATCCCAAAAAGGTTGACTACTCAAATCTTCTTTCAAACTCTAGAGCAAAGATTTCGAGACACGATAGTGGCGGCCTCCGGGGGAAATTTCGATAAGATGAACAACGCCGAAATCACGGAGATGATTCAAAACATCTCCGAGATGGAGAATAGCTATGGATCGAGAGAGGCAAGGGGCAAGGGGCTAGTAGGCTTGAGTAGGCTTAGTAGGCTTGAGTTGAAGACAAAACTCAAGTTGGATGAGCTATCCAAGAAGTTTGATAATTTGGGGTTGGAAAGAGGCAAGGGGCAAATTCATCATATCCAAGGGGAGAGACCTAGTAATTCTAGAGTCTACTACCTTGAGCAACCAAGGTCTCCTCCAAGAACTTATTCTCAACAACCTATTTGTGACACATGTTGTGGTGTTGGCCACACATATGACTTGTGCCCTTCCTTTCCAAGAGATGACCATCTTCAACAAGATTTTTATTCCTTGCAAGATCAACCAAGGTACTCCTATCAACGCCATGAAACCTTCTACCGGGCATTTTCCAATCAAGACCCGAGGATTTCTTATGAGGGTCAACCCTTGGACCCCAAATATCAAGCTCCTCAATATCAACCACCTCCTTAACCCGACCATTCAAGGTCTTACAACAACAACAACCAAGGCCAAAATTCCGACTCTAAGAGATTTTCACATCAAAGCAACCAATCATATGTCCCTCCTCCATTTAGAGACCAAAGAAACAACAACAACTGAAATCAACACAACAATCACAATCCTCAAAATCAACAAAATTTCCAACAACCACCCCCCTCGATTGAACAACCCAACTCTTCAATTAAACAAATTTTGAAGGGTATGGAGCATAGGGATATGCAACGTGAGGCGAATACGAAACAAATGATCAAACTCTTGAGATCCGACATTTCTAAATTCCAAGCTCAACAAAGAAATTTTGATTCTTACTTAGCCAACCAAGAATCCATTAACGTTCAAAAAGGGGAACATGTTTTACCGATCCAAGGCTCCCACCCTAAGGATTGCGCACCACATCACAAAAAATTGCATGCTATCACTTTAGTGGGTGAGAACAAGTTGAAAAATCCTCAAAAATCCATGAGTTCCAATGAAAAGAGAAAGTTGAAGGGTAAGATGGTGGAAGACCATTACCCTAGTGAAGATGAAACGACGAGGGAAAATGAAATCACCCAACCTCCTCCAAATGCGACCCAAGATTACAAACCTCCTCTACCTTTTCCCAACCGGCCCAAGGCCATGAGTAAAGAGACGAAATTCACAAAATTTGTGGGAATTCTAAAAAAGCTTGAAGCCTCATCACCTTTCACCGAGGTAGCGAGCCAAATGCCCCTTTACACCAAATTTCTTAAGGAGGTGTTGACCAAGAAGAGGAGCATAACCAATGATGGGCTTGTAGCCTTGACGGGAGAGTGTAGTGCGGTGCTTTTGAACAACATGCCTAAGAAACTTCAAGATCCGGGGAGCTTTTCTATACCTTGTGTGGTGGGAAACATTCCGATTTCAAGAGCTCTTTGTGATCTAGGAGCTAGTGTTAGCATCCTTCCTCTCCCCCTTGCAAAAAGGCTTGGCCTTGAAGATTTGAGACCCACTTCCATGACCATACAACTTGCCGACCGCTCGGTCAAATATCCTAAGGGAATTCTTGAAGATATCCCGGTCAAAGTGGGTAATATCTACATCCCCACCGATTTTGTGGTCTTGGACATTCCCGAAAACCAACAAACCCCAATTATCCTTGGGAGACCATTCATGGCAACCGGAGGTGTCATCATTAATGTCAAGAAAGGGCACCTCTCCTTTAATGTTGGTGAGAGCAAAATTGATTTTTCTTGAGAAAAGAGAAGAGTGATGGAAATGATGATTCGATGGATGTTGTGGTTTTGGAGAGTTCTAGGAAGAATGAAATGTATTGTCTTATTGATGATGAAATTGATGCATATTTGAACTCTCCAATTCCATTGGATTTAGGCTCTTTTGAATGTGACCCTTGGCTCCTTGACTTCTCTTCTAGTTGGGAGAGCCAAGTTGATGAGATTGAAGAAGCCATGAGAGAAAATTGCTTGGAAAAGTCTCTTCTTGATGAAGAAAAAGGTGAAAATGAGGTATTGCTTCCTCCTTCACCTACCACTTTGAAGCCTTCTTTGCCCTTGCCTCTTGATCCTCTTGAGAGGGTGAGTGTTTTCACACTCTTTACCCCTCCCGTCTACCATGATAAGCCACCCAAAGTTATCAAGGAGTGTGGAGAGTTGCCATGTGAGTCTAGCTATATCTTGCCAACATCTCCTACTTTATACCACGATGAAGACGGTGAAGAGTCGATCGAGCTTGGGTTGAGTTTGTCTGTGTTTGTCTGTGTTTCATTCTTTGAGCCCCCTTGCTATTTACTTGTGCTTGTTTATAGGGTTTGCCCAAGAATTTGTTAAGTTGCTCCGGGCTTTGAGCAACGATGATGCAAAACGGAGGCAAAATTGACAAGCTTTCCCTTGTGGGTACAAGTAACTGGACCACTTCACTCCTTTGAGCATATGCATTTTGATGAATTTTATTCATTCTTAGGCATTCATGAGTTGAATACTATCCCTTACCCCACTTTGAAAATCCAAATAAAATTTCCTTGAATCCAAAGTTTTCCCATAAGTATCGAAATGCGAGTTAATTCAAATTAACTCTCTTTTCATATCAATAAACAAACTTGCATCCATGTAGTTAGTTTGCATTTAGTTTAGATTCATTTCACTTTTTGCATTGTCATTTACATATTCTTGCTATTGAAAAACTTAAAAACATGTTATTGCATTTAGTATATGTTCTTTTATTTTGCCCTTCCCCTCCTAACTTTTGGACCATTTAGGACAATATCCGGTTTTAGTGTGGGGAGGAGATTAGTGTATAGATTAATTTTGAAAATTTTGAAAATTTTAAAAAAAAAATTGAAAAAAAAAAGTTCTTAAAATTAGTTTGTATATAGTTTATTTTGTATATATTGTTGTGTGTTTCCTCTTATCTCCATCCATAGGTGCACCCCACATCATAAGAAGCACGAAATAGGGAAAATGAAGACGCTATGGTGAGATCTTTCCTATTCTCTTCTCCCTTATCTCTTTTTCTTCTTACTTGTTGTTTGAGGAGGACGGGATGTGTTGATGACGATGTTGTGGATTTTGTTGATTGGTGTGTGTGCCACATGTGTGCTGTTAGGAGATGTTGGCAAGATATAGCTAGACTCACATGGCAACTCTCCACACTAGTCGGTTAGAGCATGTGCATTTAGGTTGTATATATGCTAGATTGCATCATGGCATATAGTTGCATTTAGAAAAATGGTTTTATAGATTGTCTATTTGGAAAACTTGATGAATGTGCATAAACCCTTCTAGCTACTTTTTCATTCATAAAGTGTTCATCTTAATTGTGGAATTTTAGACGCCCAAGGTTGTGCATTTCTAATGAGTTTTGACCCGTCTACTAAAGCTGAGTCAAGAGTTTGCGATTATTCCACCTCGATAACCCCAGTTGATGTGAATACACTCCGTTAGTTGAGAGAATTCTTAGGTGACCGTCTTACTATGCAACTAACCTTGATCCAATGTTCTTCCACTTCCACTCACAAAAAGGAAACAACGCAAACAAGCCAAAAATATTGAGTCAAATATCATGTTTTCTTGTTTTCGTCGAGGAAATGCAAAACGAAACTTCTAGGGATTCTAGTGGGCCCACATCAAGGGTCACGCTCGATGCCACTACGGTGGGGATACGCCTATTAGTGGTTCCGACCGCGTGTCCTTGACGGAAACCGTGTGCTATAATGTCAATAATTGCAAATCAAGAATGCAACTCAAAAAGAAAGAAAAAGAAAACCAAAAGAAAAAAAAATGTGCAGAAATGAAAAATTTCCAAGCATTAAGGCTCAGAACTCTTTTTCCTTTAACCTTTCTTGGATCATTTACCCTTGAGTTGCATAGTGAGACGGGACGACCATTGTGTCTCATTTAGTCGAGAGACGTGAATTTCATATGCTATTGTGCTTAATAACGTCACGGGGATCTCATTTTCATCTTCCATTTTATCACTTTTGACCAAGCAAATAGTAGACGGGGCTCGAAATTTTCATCAGACTTGTACCGCTAAGAGGCGAACACTTTTCCATGCTTTATGATACTAGTGGCTTATAAGGATCATGCATGTATTTAGACGGTTTTCCTCATAGATATTTTCGTCACATGGATGAGGCGTGTGATTATTCTTTTGTTAGATGCATTCTTGTCATGGTCTTACGTGCTTATCATTTGGATGTATCGCAAATTGTTCGCAAGCCCCCACTTGTCTTACAATGGAGTAAATACCTCATTGTATTTCATTATGAGTTGAAGGGACGGAGAAGGCCCGTTAATTGCCTTTCATCGGATTTTAGTAGTTTAGTTTAGCTTATTTAAAAAAGGGTCTTGTTTTTGCTCACTTACTTACTCGGGGACGAGTAATGTTTAAGTGTGGGGAGGTGATGAAATTTTACTTAACCTCGCAAGCGAACGAGTTATCGTTGGGTATTGCAAGGGTCGTATCCCAAGGGACGGTAATTATGGTTCTAAGGCGGTTTAATCAAGTTCTAGTTTAGTTCTAGCTAGTAGCAAGTTGAAGAGGAATAAAAATAAACTAGGTTAACAAGAAGGCAAAAAATGCGATGTAAAAACAATAATTAAAAGGAACTAGGGTGGATGGGTTCATTAATGCAAGTGTGAGTCAATTATGGTGGGGGATTAGGACTAGTCTAAAGATAGTCTAAACATGTCTCCACCTCTCGGTGTAAGACGGATTAAAAGACAAGCCTCCACCTCTCGGTGCGAGACGAGCCTTAGCCTAAGGTTTGATTGGGTTCTCGCCCTAACCTCTCCCTAAACATCCAACACACACACAACAACAATACAAGTCCAAGCTCTCACTCAAACTAGCAATAAAGCATAAGAAAAACTCAAATTACTCATTCAAGCATTTCAACAAACACCTTGTGTGCACAAAACAAGTAGACTACCAAAAGACTAAATCTTTATGCTCAATTACCATAATCAACCCATAAACTCACATTAAATCCCCCATCTTCCCCTAGTCTAACACTACTCACTCATACTAATGATGAAGAACATTAAAGACGAAAACTTTGATATGGAACAAACAAGAGAAGGCATATTCAACATAAAAACTAAGCAAATAAACAAGAACAAGTAATTAAAAGACAAGTAATGAAAATAAAGATGAAGAATTATACCAAAACTTGTAATAAAGGATGGAACTTGGATTAATAATCAAATAAGAATGTCTTCTTCTCTTCAAATTACAACCCAATTGTTCAAAAACAACTAAAGGAAAGACTAGATCTAAAAATAACTAAGTAGAAAACTAGAGTAATTAGTGCTAATTACCAAAGGATTAGAGTAATGATTAGGAATATTGAAGGCTAAAATCTAGGGTTTATGTGTCTAGGGTTGTGTGTCTAAAATGAATTAGGAGAGGGGTATATATAGGTTGGTGAGATTTAGGGTTCAAAATAAGAAAGGAAGTGGAAATGCGGAGTGGAGGTCTCAGCCGGTCGACCGGCCGCCGGTGGCCTTGACCGGCTGAGCCCCACTGACTTCAAACTTGAAGTTTCTCGTGTGAAATAGGTCTCAGCCGGCCAGCCGGCTGCCGGTGGCTTGGACCGGCTGAGACCACCTGATGATCTTCCAAATTTTCAAGTTTTGTTTTGTATTGGGGGTGCTCAGCCGGCCAGCCGGCTGCCGGTGGCCTGGACCGGCTGAACCCCTCTGCCCCTTCTCTTCTTTTCTTCCTTCCTTGGTATGAGTCTTGGGTGCTCAGCCGGCTGGCCGGCTACCGGTGGCTTGGCCGGCTGAGCCCCTTGTATCCTCTTCTTCCTCTCCTTTTCTTCCTTTCTTCATTGTGTTTAGTTTTGTGACGGTTTCTCGGTTCTCATCCCGTCTCGTCCTTGTCTTGACATATTTCCTGTGAATTGAGACGGAATTAAATTGTATGAGAGTACACGAGATGAGGGCCAAAATACGATAAAACCGACGCCAAACAAAACTAAATGCGATGAAACATAAGAAAATAAGGAGGGGAAACGGTCCAAAATAATCATATATCAAACCTCCCCACACTTAAACATTACTCGTCCCCGAGTAAGTAAGTGGACAAAAACAAGACACTTATTTAATTAAGCTAAACTAAACTACTAAAATCCGATGAAAGGCAATTAACGGGCCTTCTCCGTCCCTTCAACTCACAACGAAATACAATGAGGTATGTACTTCCTTGTAAGGCAAGTGGGGGCTTGCGGAAAAATTTAGATGCATCCAAGATTAAGCACGTAAATGACATAAAAGATGCATCAATCAAAAGAACAACCACTTTCCTCATCTAAGCGGTTGGGTTTCGTTTCAAAAACCAAAGGTCTAGTTCGGGAGATACCGTCTCAGAGTCTCAACGAGGTGTCAACCCCCTAATCATGGCTCAAGCAACCCGAGTATGACCCCCAAATGCCAATAAAACAAATTCAAAGGCGGGCAAAAGGGAGGCAAAAGTCAACCGTATAAAGCCAAAAAGACACGACTCGAGATTCAACCAAATGCGACCCATGACTAAGAGAACTTAGACTACCGACTTCCTCACGGTTTTCACTCGTCACTCATTTAAAGAACGGGTGATTTTTGTGACAAAAAGTAACCAAAATCACTCAACTACTCGACTTGTGAGACATGCCCGCAATCTAATGTGTAATCCTCTCCTATATGGTCGCATATGAGATGTAAAGATAGTAATGCACATAAGGTGAAACAAGGGTTGTAGTGGGGATAGGTGGTGGGTCGAAACGGGGTTGGTGCAAGCACCGTTATGGAGATGTGGAGTTACAAATCAAGAAAATGTCCAAAATTCCATTTCTCCCAATTTATTACAACATATGAAAATATCAAACTTGAAAGTCCGATTCACTTGGAAAAACATCAAATCCCCATTTATTGTGCAACGTCTTTTTCTACTCGCTTAATGATGGATAAGGAGTGTTGCTTGACTTTTTCTCTTGCAAAACATGAAATAGATAAATATGAAGTGATTTTTTGTTGTTTTGCATTTTTCTTTCTTTTGTATTTTGTTTTTTTTTTTGCTTTTATAAAACCTCTTTATTCAAAATCAAAGCCAAATATAAACCAATTATTTCAACTCAAATGAACTTAGCTCGAGTTCACTAAATAGGACACAAATTTCCCTTTTCAAAACACCAAATCAAAGTGACAACTTTCTTGATCAAGGAAGGTTGTTTATGGTATGTAGTTGGTATTTGTAGTAATGCCAAATGAAAGGCTAAGGCTCAAAGGGGATGCAAAAGTTGGTCCTAATCTAAAGGGTTGAAAGTAGGCTTATATGGCAATGTGAGGCTCAAAAATTATAAGCAACGGATTGTTTCAATTTATGCACACAAAAAGGAATACATCTCGCGACCTAAGGAAAGAACGACACACTTGTGCGTGAAGATGTGACATGTCACGCAAGGAGCCTACTCACAACCTATGGAGACCGGGTATGAATGCACCGATCTAAAGGAGGCTCTAGGTCTCACATGTAAGTAGCTTTGTCGAAGTCTAGGTCTAGCCTACGGTCTACTTGGTCTCACAAGGCGGTCCATGGCATTTGGGTTAACTCTACTTCCCGGGTGTCTAACAAAGGGGGTCAAAGAGGTGCAAGCCACTAGAAGGGGGAAGACACGGTTAAGACAATCTCATCATTTGGGTATCATGTTCCCTTTCTAGACAACATTTTGCTCAAAATATTTACAAACTCGATGCAAGGCAAAATTAAAACGACAAACAATTATTCACATGTGACGGAATGCAATTCTAATTCCTAATAACAATCAAATAGATATGCAACATTGTCTAGACTAGCAGCACATAAGCAACACACATCAAGTTCCCAAGGAACATCCTCATCAACAATTTCCCGTTCTCCTCCATATTAATCAAAATAAGCGAAAAGAGCGGAAAAAGGAGAAAATAGTTGGAAAGAGTATACCAAGCGGTCTTCTATTCTCCTATTGTTTCAAATGCTCCATGTGTGCCTACATCACTTGTTAGACAAAAACAAATATATACAATGCAATATTTTTGGATTTTTTTGAAGATTTTTCGATTTTTTTTTTTTTAGTTTTCTTTGAGATTTTTCATCATGCATATACAAAATTTACAAATATGTACAAAAATGGATATTTTCCTCCCCACACTTAAACCGGACATTGTCCTCAATGTCCAAGTGCTAGGAGGAGAATGAGAAAAACAAATGAACGTGTTTTTGTTCTTTTTGGGGATTTTTTGAAAAAAACTAAATAACATGTTTTTGGTTTTTTTCTTGTTCATTTCTACATTTTTTTTTTTGTTTTTGTTTTTCTCTACGTGGATGCAAATCCTATATGTGACGATATATTACATAATTAAATTCTAATGCAACCTAAATGAATCAACTAGATGTCCTAATTGAAAATAAATTACAACTAACTAAATGCATGCGGAAATGTAAAATGCAAGAAAATATTTGGATTTAGGGATCATACTTGTCATTTTGGATTTTGAAATGGGAGCATCACCAACCTTCTGCACTCGGACTCTCCACCGGACTCGGTATGCCCTCCCTCATCGTCACCCGTGCTCAAGGGCATGGAGGGTTCTCCTAGTGGAGTGTAAACTACTAAGGTTCACAAGTTTTAAGTGATTTGATTAGCTTGACTCAAACTGAAAACAATATCAAGTAACAAGGGATGTTGTTTTATAGATTGTGAGTTGTTTAACTGAAAGATTCAAGGGATATGACTTGGATACAATCCTCTACAGCAAAGCACAAGAGAAAAAGGATTCAAGACTGGTTTTAGAGACAGTTTCAAGTGTTACAGCAAGGCACAAACACCCTAGACTAACCTCAACAGCAAGTAAGTTAAACCACAGCAAAGCACAGGTATAACTTAGCTCACAATACAAGGCACTGATCAAACACCTTGGAGGTGTATCAGGCTTGCTTCAAACTACAGCTCTTAGCACAAGTTTGATAACATTGAGTGATTTCTCAAAGTTTAATTCATTCATTCATAAAAGTCTGCTTACAACAACATACAAGACCTCCTTATATAGAGGGACTGATATCTTGTGAACCATTGGATGTATGTATCATCCAAGGGCCAGCTTAGGATCTAAACTACTTCTACTGACATTAATTAAGGGCCTCACAAGAGGACGAGCTTAACAACTATAAAGAACAGACACAAAACACAAAAGAAAACAGACTGAGCAAAAGCAAATAAAGTAGTTTTTGGAGTTTTCCTGAAATGGAAATCTGTTGATCTTGTTGTCTTGTGCTTTGCTCTGGGTGTTTTGTTGCTCCTTGGAACTCTCCACTCTTATGAGGACATAGATAAACCTGCCTTAGATGAAGACAAGTTGACTTAAGCAAAAGAAAACATCATCTGAGCATGTACTACCTCTGCTATGCTGTTTACTGGACTCTAGCTTTGGGGTGTCTGTTTCATGGGTTTTTACTAGACTTCAAAATGGTTTGTCCTGGGCAAACTTGTAGCTTAGAGGGTTGTCTTGATGGTAGGCCATAGTGGGGGTGGTTGGGATGCCCTGGTGTACCTCCTAGAGGCTGGGTTTGTTAACTGGTCTGTCTGGGCCTGAATGGCTCTGTTTCTGTTTTGTGTAGGTAATGTGGGTTGTGTTGGGGATGGGCATGGGTTGTTGAACCTTGAACTGTCTTCTTCATTGGGGTGGCTTGGCTTGGGTTGCTCTTGACTTGTCATAGCTTGTTGTTTAGACCTTGTAATTCGAGCTTCCATCTGAGGGATCAAGCTTGTCTTGTATGTGGCTTGATCATCAAGGCCCCTTGGGTGAGCTCCTGCTGCAGCCTCCCCAGGTTGAAAAGGGCTTGACCTCAAGCCTGTGTCTTCTTCTCCCTCAGAGTCTTCAAAGAAAGGACTAAGATCTCCAACATTGAATGTCCCATGGACTGCATACTCTCCTGGTAGATCAATTTTGTAGGCATTGGGACCTATCTTCTCTATGACTTGAAAAGGACCATCTGCCCTTGGCTCTAGCTTGTTCTTTCTCTTGGAAGGGAACCTTTCTTTCCTTAGGTTGATCCATACTAGATCTCCTGGTGCAAAGTCTTTCTTGGTCTTAGGAACCTTGGCATTCTTCTTGTACAGATCATTAGCCTTCTCAATTTGTTTCCTGACTGATTCATGGAGTTTTAACATTTGTTCCACCCTCTTCTTGGCATCATAGTGGACTTCTGACCTGCACACATTAGACAAACTCAAAGGCATTAAGGGGTTAGTACCATAGACCACTTCAAAGGGGGAGTGGCCTGTGGCTGCTGATGGAGCTCTATTGAAAGAGAACTCTGCTTGAGCCAACTTCAAGTCCCAATCCTTGAGAGATTTGCTGACTATACACCTCAAGATTCTTCCCAAGGTCTTGTTAGTCACCTCAGTTTGGCCATCAGTTTGAGGGTGATGGGAGGTACTAAACAATAACCTAGTGTTAAGCAGTTTCCACAATGTCCTCCAGAAATGGCTCATAAACTTTGTGTCTCTGTCAGACACAATGGTCCTTGGAACTCCATGTAACCTCACCACCTCATCAAGGTATAGCTCTGCTACACTCACAGCATCCTCAGTCTTCTTGCATGCAATGAAATGTGCCATCTTACTGAACCTATCCACAACCACCATGATAGAATCCTTCCCTCTTGCTGTCCTAGGCAATGCCATTATGAAATCCATACTAACATCCTCCCAAGGCCTACATGGGACTGGTAGGGGAGTGTAAGGTCCTGCTTGGAAAGAACTCTTGGCCTTTTGACAAACTCCACACCTTCTGAGCACTATTTGAACTTCTCCCATCATCTTAGGCCAATGGAATTGATCTTGTAGTATGTCCACAGTTTTCTGAACCCCAAAGTGTCCTCCAAGGCCACTTCCATGTACCTCCTTAATCAATAGATTCCTATAAGATCCTCTGGGAACACACAGCTTGTTTCCTTTAAATAAGAATCCATTTTGCAAAGTGTAGGGTGAATCAATGGTTCTTGTTCCCTCTTTCTGTGCCAACCAATCCTCTGCAAAGTCTGGATCTTCTTGATACATATCCTTCATGAACTCAAAACCAAGAACCCTTTGCTCCATAGTTGATAGCAGAGTGTATCTCCTAGACAATGCATCAGCCACCACATTTTGTTTGCCCTCCTTGTACTTGCTAGAAAAGGTGAATGACTGAAGGAACTCCACCCACTTAGCATGTCTGTGACTGAGCTTATGCTGGCCTCCTATGTACTTCAATGCCTCATGATCAGAGTGTAAGACAAAAGGTTTGGGCTTCAGGTAATGACTCCAATGCCTCAGAGCTCTGACAAGAGCATAGAACTCTTTATCATATGTAGAATAGTTTAGCTTGGCACCACTTAGCTTTTCACTAAAGTAGGCTACAGGTTTCTTCTCTTGGATGAGGACAGCTCCAATTCCCACTCCACTTGCATCACATTCAACCTCAAAAAGGCAATCAAAGTTTGGCAATCTTAGGATAGGTGCACTGCACAAGAGCCTCTTCATGTGTTTGAAAGCCTGCAAAGCATTCTCAGTCCAAGTGAACTCTCCCTTCTTCATGCACTCAGTGAGAGGTGCTGCAATGGTGCTAAAGTCCTTAATGAATCTTCTGTAGAAGGATGCTAAACCATGGAATCCCCTTACTTCTGTAATACTCCTAGGGATAGGCCAAGACTGGACTGCCATGATCTTGTCTTGATCAACTGAAATGCCTCTACCAGAGACCACATATCCTAGAAACTTGACTTCCTCAGTCATGAAGGTGCACTTCTCAAGCTTCCCAAAGAGCTTGCTCTCCTTAAGTATTTCAAACACAGCCTCAAGATGCCTCAAATGATCATCCTTGCTCTTGCTGTAGATGAGGATATCATCAAAGTATACCACCACAAATCTCCCTAGGCAAGGCCTAAGCACCTCTGTCATCAATCTCATGAAGGTACTTGGGGCATTTGACAGGCCAAAGGGCATGACAAGCCACTCATAAAGGCCATGCTTTGTTTTGAAGGCTGTCTTCCACTCATCTCCTTCTCTGATCCTCAATTGATGGTAACCTTGCCTTAAGTCAATCTTAGAAAAGAACCTTGAGCCACTTAGCTCATCCAACATGTCATCAAGCCTAGGTATAGGGAACCTATACTTGACTGTGATGTTGTTGATAGCCCTGCTATCTATGCACATCCTCCAAGTCCCATCCTTCTTAGGAACCAACAATGCAGGCACAGCACAAGGACTTAATGACTCCCTTACAAACCCTTTACTCATCAACTCTCCAACTTGCTTTTGTAGCTCTTGTGTAGCCTTAGGATCACATCTGTAGGCTGGTCTATTAGGTAGTACAGACCCTGGCACAAGGTCTATTTGGTGTTCAATCCCTCTCAAAGGGGGTAAGCCATCAGGAAGTTCCTCTGGAAACACTTCCTTGAACTGATCAATGAGGGGCTTAACATCTGCAGGGATCACCTTAGACTCTTCTTCCTGAACTTCCTTTGATAGCAGCATTACTATAGGTTGCTCCTCACTACACTCCTTGACCATTGCTGACTCAGATAGAAATACAACTCCACTAAAATCCTCAGCCATACTTGGACTTCCATAGCTCTTCTGGTGTGGTGGCAAGGGGGCTAATGTCACCTTCCTGCTCCCATGCTTGAAAGAATAGGTATTGCTTCTTCCTTGGTGTATGGAGCTTTTATCAAACTCCCATGGCCTTCCTAATAGCAAGTGACAGGCATCCATTGGAACCACATCACACAATACTTCATCCTTGTACACACTGCCAATGGAGAAAGGGACCATGCATTGCTTATCCACCTTAACCTCTGCTCCCTTACTCAGCCATCTCAACTTATAGGGGTGAGGGTGATCTTGAGTGCTCAACTTCAGCTTATCAACCATAGTAACAGAAGCCACATTGGTACAACTACCTCCATCTATAATAAGGTTACAAACCCTCCCTTGTATGGTACATCTGCTCCTGAAAATGAGGGACCTTTGATCCTCCTCCAAAGGTATCTGTTGTGAATGCATTACTCTCCATAGGACTAAGCTGTGGCCTGTGTCAGGGAGTGCCACTATTGCCTCCTGACTAGACTCTTCTTCCTCACTCACCACTTCTTCAACCTCAGGCTCATCCCTTTCATACTCAACTAGACCCTCTTTCTCCCAAGCCTCAACTTCCATTATGGTTAAGGTCTTCTTAGAAGGGCAATCCTTCCTGAAATGTCCATAGCCTTGACATTGGAAGCACCTAATTCTGTTCTCAGTCAATGAAGTGCTTGGCTTTTGACCCATGATGCCCTTACCCTTGTCTAAGGTAGGTGGGGGTGCTGTCTTAGGGGTATCCATTGATCTAAACCCACTATAAGGTCTGGTTTGAAAAGGCCTAACAGGTTTTGGTGTAGCAGGCTTAGTCTTCCCTATCTTCTCAATTCTCAGAGATAGGTTGACAACATCATCAAATGACCACAGAGGTTGCATCCTAACCTTGTTAGCAATGTTCTTATCTAGACCCTCTAAGTACCTAGCAATCCTTTGCTCAGGTTTCTCATTTATATCACATTGTAAGGTGAGTTGTTCAAACTCCCTCAGATAAGATTCAACAGGTTTGTCTCCTTGTTTCAACTTAGATAACTTGATAAACAGATCCTGGGTGTAATCCTTAGCAACAAATTTGTCTAACAGTTTCTTTTTCAGTTTAGTCCAAGACTTGATGGGTTCCTTACCCTCCCTAGCCCTTAACCCTTTCATAGTCTCATACCAAAGGGAAGCATACCCTTTCAGTTTAAGGATGGCTACTTTAAAAGACTTGGAATCATTGTATCCCTTGTACTCAAAGATCCTTTCTACTTCTCTAAGCCATTCTAATAAGTCATCAGGATTAAGACTACCAGAAAACTCAGGGATATCTACCTTAAGATGTTTGTCTGTGTTCCTGTGGATGGAAGCTCTGCTTCTTGTTGAGTCATCTGAGTCTGGATACTCTTCATCATCAGGTGGCCTTCCTCTGCCTCCTCCTTGGCCTCTTCCACGACCTCTACCTCTTCCTCCAGCAAGCAAATGGTTGCCTATAACCTGGTCCAAGGTTCTGGTTAGGGTGGTTACAATCCCAGCCAGATCCTCCATCCTTGCTTCTACTCCTGCTAGTCTCTCTTCACTCATTGGGCTATTTTTGTGTTTTTAAATGTAGTTAGGGAAAATGAACTCACTAAGACTCTCAACCAAAGCTCTGATAACCAATTTGGAGTGTAAACTACTAAGGTTCACAAGTTTTAAGTGATTTGATTAGCTTGACTCAAACTGAAAACAATATCAAGTAACAAGGGATGTTGTTTTATAGATTGTGAGTTGTTTAACTGAAAGATTCAAGGGATATGACTTGGATACAATCCTCTACAGCAAAGCACAAGAGAAAAAGGATTCAAGACTGGTTTTAGAGACAGTTTCAAGTGTTACAGCAAAGCACAAACACCCTAGACTAACCTCAACAGCAAGTAAGTTAAACCACAGCAAAGCACAGGTATAACTTAGCTCACAATACAAGGCACTGATCAAACACCTTGGAGGTGTATCAGGCTTGCTTCAAACTACAGCTCTTAGCACAAGTTTGATAACATTGAGTGATTTCTCAAAGTTTAATTCATTCATTCATAAAAGTCTGCTTACAACAACATACAAGACCTCCTTATATAGAGGGACTGATATCTTGTGAACCATTGGATGTATGTATCATCCAAGGGCCAGCTTAGGATCTAAACTACTTCTACTGACATTAATTAAGGGCCTCACAAGAGGACGAGCTTAACAACTATAAAGAACAGACACAAAACACAAAAGAAAACAGACTGAGCAAAAGCAAATAAAGTAGTTTTTGGAGTTTTCCTGAAATGGAAATCTGTTGATCTTGTTGTCTCGTGCTTTGCTCTGGGTGTTTTGTTGCTCCTTGGAACTCTCCACTCTTATGAGGACATAGATAAACCTGCCTTAGATGAAGACAAGTTGACTTAAGCAAAAGAAAACATCATCTGAGCATGTACTACCTCTGCTATGCTGTTTACTGGACTCTAGCTTTGGGGTGTCTGTTTCATGGGTTTTTACTAGACTTCAAAATGGTTTGTCCTGGGCAAACTTGTAGCTTAGAGGGTTGTCTTGATGGTAGGCCATAGTGGGGGTGGTTGGGATGCCCTGGTGTACCTCCTAGAGGCTGGGTTTGTTAACTGGTCTGTCTGGGCCTGAATGGCTCTGTTTCTGTTTTGTGTAGGTAATGTGGGTTGTGTTGGGGATGGGCATGGGTTGTTGAACCTTGAACTGTCTTCTTCATTGGGGTGGCTTGGCTTGTGTTGCTCTTGACTTGTCATAGCTTGTTGTTTAGACCTTGTAATTCGAGCTCCCATCTGAGGGATCAAGCTTGTCTTGTATGTGGCTTGATCATCAAGGCCCCTTTGGTGAGCTCCTGCTGCACCTAGGAAGGTACCAACCATAGTCGAGTCCTCACCCACCACCGTCCCATCTCCCGTGATGAAAACCTCCCCCGAGTTGTGTGGAGGAGCCCCGTACCAATGGGCATTAGTGCCCTCATCATGCGTGGGTGGGGGCGGAAAGATAGTATCACTCCAATAATCTTGGGTGACACGAGTGTCACCGTAGGTTAAGGAGCCATCTTGGGTCATATATCCTCCATCGGGAGGAAGGTAGAAGCGAGGGTGAAGGCCAGATGGGTGGTTGTATCCCCGTCTCATGAAATCATCGTAAACGGGAAATTGAGCCACCGATTGGTCGTAGTAGACCCGATCGAGCTTCCGGTGAAGCTCTTGCCGATCCTCGAAGGCCCAAGTTCACATTCGCCATGAAATCAATAAGCGAGTCGGGAAGTGGGAATTGTTGGCTTGTGGATCCTTGGCCTTGCTGAAAGGCCCCAAAATTAGTACCGGTTTGGAAGAAGGGTGGTGGTTGGTTGTATTGTAGGGAGGAGGTAGTGGGACGTTGTCGGTCATGGCCGAAAACTCGGTCGCCCTCGGTTGTGACGGGCTCTTGTTCCGGTTCCGGTTCCGCCTCGATTTCAAGGAGGAAGTGGGGAGAATCCCTCACGATTTTCATCTTTTGAGCATTGGGAAGCGGGACCGAATTTTTCTCTACCCCGCCTACCTTGATTTGCCAATAGTTTTTGTCATCAAGGGGGCTTTTCTTGATCCACTCAAGGAGTGTTGGATGTAGTCGGTGGTCAAGTAAGTATCCCCCAAAAGAAAGTTAACTCCGGGCAAAGCCCGGGTGAGGCATTTAGCAAGGTAGGTGATGACGCCACCCACCACTATCGCCGAGGTACTCGCCAGTGAGTTGCTAAGACGGGCCAAATGTACGGCAAAATGGTGAGCAACGCAAGCTTTAAATGTATGGGGTCGGGTGAAGAGATAAGACCCTAGAATCTCAAGGTCCGGGGTTTGGAAATTATGCGGCTCATCCCGCCCAAAAATAGTAAAACCCATAAACCGGTGCAAAATTCGGATGGCGGCATTGTGGACCGTATTGGCCGGTCTCTTCACCCCCTTCGCCTCATCTATCCCCGATATGTCCTTCCATACCCTCCCCAAATCAAAGTCCTCAGGTGGTTTATGGGAGGGGGCCGGGTCAAGCTCAAAATGTCTAGCGAATTCTTCTAAGGAAAGGTTATAATCCCGGTTTAGAAGCCGGAATTGCAAGGATTCCACCTTAGAGTGTCGGTCTTTGGTAACATTTAGGGAGCTCAGAAATTCCCAAGTGAGGCGGGGGGAGGTTCCCTCATGGATGTCATACATCCTCTTCATACCCACCCCGGTGAACAATTCAAAGGTAACTTTATCTAGCCCTAGCGATCGCATTGAGGAGCGATGAATGAAACGAGTATTGTGGAGGGGGCGTCGTTTAAACAATACGAATTTACCTTTTTGGGGTATGGAGGCAAATTCGAGACCCGGGAATTCGGGGTCGGGACTCGCGTTGTTGGCCGCTCCCGCCACCAATGCCGCTTGGGTAATCGCCAGCTCTCCAGTTCTTGCTCTTTTCCGTGCCGCAGACATGTCGATATAGAAAGCTAAGGGTTTTGATAAGGGTGGGTAGTATAGTGAAGGTGAGTATGGAGTTGGGTGATTTATGGAGGATTTTAGAGGGAGAAAATTTTAGAGGGAGAAAGCTAAATTTGAGAAAATGATTAAGAGTGAAAGGAAAATGAGGGTTAATGTGAGTATAAAGCTCGGTCAGTGGGTCTGAGCCGGTCAGACCGACCGGCTGCCGGTCGACCAGCTCGCCACTTTTGCCTTTGGAAAATTTTTGCGTTTTTCAAATGAAACATCAGAAGATCTCAGCCGGTCTGGCCGACCGGCTGCCGGTCTGGCCGACCGGCTGCCGGTCAACCGGCTGAGCTTCCTTCCCTACTACTTCCTCAACAAGTCTTCATCACTGACTGCTCCCAGCCGGCAGACCGGCTGCCGGCCGACCGGCTGGAGCTTTTCTCCTCTTCAATAATCCATATTTTTGCCTTGATATATGAGCCCCTGCCGGCGGACCGGCTGCCGGCCGACCGGCTGGGACGCCTCTCCTTATCCCTTTTTCAACTTTTCTACACATGGGGGTGGTCTTAGCCGGCTGGCCGGCTGCCGACCTACCGGCTCGCACCCCCCCTTCACTTCTCTTCATGCAACAAGTTCCAGAATTAATCAGAGGGTCCCAGCCGGTCAGGCCGACCGGCTGCCGGTGGACCGGCCCGCACCCCCTTCATCTTTTCAAACACAACAAAAACCAAGAAATGAGCAGAAGGTCTCAGCTTGTATGGCCGACCGGCTGCCGGTGGACCGGCTGAGGCCTATTTCTCCGTGTTTTCTCCATTTTCCCTTGTCTTTGACATTTTTCCTCGAACGACTTCCTTACTTAGCCCCGAGATTCGATTTTTCTTCTTTCAAACCGACTCACCTAGTCGGGACGAAGGCTAAGCAAAGGAGGGTCCCACTTTCCTCACGACACAAACTTCATACAAACCAACACGATTCCATCACCGAATCCAATGTTGCACAAGATGAACCATAAATCCAAATGTAACTAAGTTCTAAGCAAAAATGCATGCAATATTTACAAAAAAAGTGGTGGTTGTTTGGGGACTCCACCAAACCCGAGTTTTGGGGTTAAGAATTACTCATCCCCCAAGAGTGGGGGGTCTTCAAGATCCATTTCATTCTTCTCCTCAATCGGTAGCCCTTCATAATAGTATTTGACCCGTTGGCCATTGACCTTAAAGCACTCACCGGCTTTGTTTTTCAACTCATATGAGCCATATGGGTAGACGGTTACCACTTCAAAGGGTCCTGACCAACGAGACCTCAACTTTCCGGGAAACAATTGGAATCTTGAGTTGAACAATAGGACCTTGTCTCCAACATTGATTTCCTTCCTCACGATCTTTGAATCGTGCCATTGCTTTGTTCGTTCCTTGTAAAGCTTTGCATTCTCATAGGCATCCATTCGAAGTTCATCAAGCTCATTCATTTGCAAGAATCGTTTATTACCCGCGAGATCCATGTTGTAATTAAGCTCCTTCAAAGCCCACCTAGCTCTATGCTCCAACTCCAAGGGTAAGTGACATGATTTCCCAAAGACCAAACGGTAGGGTGTGGTGCCTAGGGGGGTCTTGTAGGCGGTCCTCAATGCCCATAACACGTCATTGAGCTTTGTGCTCCATTCCTTCCTAGACTTTGTCACTACACTCTCTAGAATTGCCTTGATTTGTCGGTTGGACACCTCCACTTGCCCATTTGTTTGAGGATGATAGGCAAGTGCGACCTTGTGTCTAACCCCATACTTCTTTAGTAGAGCATAGATGGTGCGGTTGATGAAATGAGAACCTCCATCACTAATCACGGCTCTCGGGACACCGAACCTTGGGAAAATATAATCTTTGAATAGCTTGGTCACCACTTTTGAGTCATTGGTGGGAGCGGCAATAGCTTCTATCCACTTGGACACGTAATCTACCACAACCAAGATGTAGTGGTTGCCAAAGGAGGTAGGAAACGGTCCCATAAAATCCACTCCCCAAACATCAAACTGCAGTGAAATAAATACGAATTGTTTTGAAAATCTCAGTAGAATTGGGCCATGTTTAAATGATCATATCTTGCACTTTACTTGGTCACTTTTTGTGTTCTTTATATTTTTGAAATCTTGAATGAGTCTTCTTTCACATGGCTTTTGAATCATCAACATTCATTGAGTACATTGTTCACAATCGAGCTTCAAAGACTGTCACGCAGAATAAGGTTCTGTTTTTCTTAAAATGACTTGTCAGCACTAAAACTTGAATAACTCAATATTGGATGGATGGTTTTGGTTGATTCTTTTTGGATATGAAAGTTAACATTCTTATCTTTCATTTGAGTCATCATGGGCATTTTTAATCGACCTGAGCGAAGAGATATGAGTTTTTGAAGTTCCTGCTGCTGCACAGGAAAACTGCTGTACATTCAGTTCTGACCTGAACTTACTCAAAGGCTCATAACTAAAGATCCAGGAATTATTTTTGAATTATTCCAATTGGAGGGTAAAGCTAACATCGATAGCTTTAAATTGAGATATGATGGGTTATGAGAGTCATCCGGAGGCAAAATTTATGAAGCCTGAAAGTTGTGTGTAGTTGCTGAACTGTTACAACAGTTTTCATCAATGACCTGTTGTCACTCAAAAGTCAATATCTAGAGTTCAACGCATCATTTGGGGTTGATTCTTTCTTGAGGTGAAACCTTACATTCATATCTTTGATATGAGCTATCATGAGCATTATAATTCATCTTGTGCAAAGAGTTTTGTAACCTGCAAGATATGACTGATTCCTGAATGCTATTCTAAGGTCTTGTTACTGCTTGTGTGCAATGAGGAACTCCTGCACATTTGGCACGCCTGAAATTGCACACCAAAGTATAGGACTTGGACCTTAATTGATCCCCAATTGTGTGAGCATCATGAGGCAACAATAGGATACCTTTTTGTGTACAAGAATACAACCCAAAGCTGCTGAAACAGAAAGTGGTCCATGGAAAGCGACAACTTGTCCTTATCTTCACCTTGTCTCCTCTTTATTGATAACTACTGCAATGAGCTTAATTGAGCCACGAAAGAAGACAAGGCAACAGCAATTTCTTATCTCAAACAGTAGGAATTCAGTCCCTTTATTGCATTTGTCCTACTTCTCTTTTGAATTCAGCCATTAGATTAAAGTAGTTGATTATCAATGGTTAGATTGTGTTCTAGGTTTTAGTTTGTTGAACTTTGTAATGCCTATTTAAAGGCTTATCCTCCTTGTTGTAAAAATCAGATTATGAAATGAAAAAAATGAGGTTTTTGAAACCCTTGTGTCCTTTGCTTTGTGCTTGGGCATTTATCATCTTTGCTTAGTGCGAGAGAACCTCCAAGGCTCGAGCCATTGGAGCGGAGTTGAGTCCATGCTTCGTGTTCTTGGGCGAAACTACTCCTAGACTTAGACATGCTATGTGATCTAGTCTAAGTCATATCCATCTACCTCCCATTGTATTAAACCCACAAAATAAGCCCTCCAAAACAGCCCCTCAAATGAGAAGAACAACTACTCGTGTCGAGTTTAATTTGTTGTTGTTTCGTTGAGTCTTGGTTGCACTTGGTTGTGCAAAGCGGTTTCCGGGACCGTCCTATCCCTAGCCCGGGTTTAGGTGTCATATAGCTTAGTTTTAGAGTCACTTGAGTCATGCTCGAGTGGTGGCTTTTGGGGCGTCATTCTTAGCATGAAATCAGCCCTTTTGGGGGAAATTTCAGTGCACAAACAATTCAACTTCCAAGATGCTATTCAAGGGCATCTCATCTCTTCTTCCAATGTTGCCTCTCCTTTGACAAGAGTCACAAGAGTGAACAAAGGCATAAGCATCCTTGAATATAGATGGCCAATAGAACCCACAATGAAAGACCCGAGCTTGAGTTCTTGAGGTAGATAGGTGGCCTCCATATGTGGTAGAATGATAAGCTTGTAGGATAGCTCGTCCTTCTTCATGTGTGACACACCTCCGGTAAATCCCATCATTACATCTTCTATAGAGATACGGGTCCTCCCACACGTACCTCTTGGACTCATACCTAAGCTTATTCCTAGCTTGGTGGTTGAAATCCCCCGGAATGAAATTAGAGCATAGAAAATTTGCGATGTCCGCATACCAAGGGTCGGTAGCGAGCATTGCCAATAAAGTTTCATCCCGAAACCACTCATTAATGGGAGCCCCATCCTCTACATCTCCTCTATCCTCTTGGGTCAATCTCGATAAGTGGTCCGCAACAACATTCTCGGCACCCGCTTTATCCTTGATCACCATATCGAACTCTTGTAGAAGTAACACCCAACGAATCAACCTTGGTTTGGCCTCCTTTTTCACCATAAGGTGCTTGATGGCGGTGTGGTCGGTGAAAACAATCACCTTAGAGCAAAGGAGATAAGGCCGAAATTTCTCTAATGCATACACCACCGCCAACATCTCTTTCTCCGTGGTGGTGTAGTTGCATTGAGCATTGTCCAAGGTCTTGCTCACATAGGCTATAACATGAAGCTTCTTCTCGTGCCTTTGGCCTAAAACCGCGCCCAAGGCAAAGTCGCTAGCATCGCACATAACCTCAAAAGGAAGGTCCAATTGGAAGGTTGCACGATTGGAGCCGATATCAAAGCTTGTTTCAACCTACAAAAGCTCTCATGGCAAGAATCATCAAATATGAAGGGAGTGTCTTTGACAAGAAGTGAGGTTAGGGGTTTGGCAATTTTTGCAAAGTCTTTTATGAAACGCCTATAAAAACCCGCATGACCTAAGAAACTCCTCACACCCTTGACATTTGTGGGTGGGGGAAGTTTCTCAATCACCTCAACTTTTGCCTTGTCCACTTGGATCCCTTTTTTAGAAATGACATGACCAAGAACAACTCCCTCTTGTACCATAAAGTGGCATTTTTCCCAATTCAACACAAGGTTAAATTGGATGCAAGTTTGGAGTACTTGAGAGAGGTTCTTCAAACAATCATCAAATGAGGTGCCATGGACACTAAAATCGTCCATAAACACCTCCATAGACTTCTCAATATACTTAGAAAATATGGACATCATGGCTCTTTGAAATGTCCCGGGAGCATTGCAAAGTCCAAACGGCATTCTCCGATATGCGAAGACACCATAAGGACATGTAAAAGTAGTTTTTGCTTGGTCATCCGGGTGAATGGGAATTTGGAAAAACCCGGAGTAACCGTCAAGAAAGCAAAAATACTCATGATTTGCCAACCTCTCGAGCATTTGATCAATGAAAGGCAAAGGAAAATGATCTTTGATTGAGGCGGAGTTAAGCTTTCGGTAATCAATGCACATTCTCCATCCCGTGATCGGACGGGTGGAGATGAGTTCACCGCCCTCATTCTCTACCACGGTCATACCGCCCTTTTTAGGGACGATTTGAACCGGGCTCACCCATTCGCTTCCCGAGATGGAGTATATGATTCCGGCCTCAAGCAATTTATCAATTTCCTTTCTCACAACTTCCCTTAATTTATCATTCAATCTCCTTTGAGGTTGGGCACAAGGTGTGTATCCATCCTCTAGTGCAATGCGATGCATACACACTCTAGGATCGATACCCACAAGGTCGTCAATGCTATACCCAAGTGCCTTTTTGTTGATCTTAAGGACATTTAAAAGTTTTTCTTTTTGATCAAGGTCTAGGTTAGCATTGACAATCACCGGAAGTGCCTTTTCCTCATCAAGATAAGCATATTCAAGGGAGGGGGGTAAGGTTTTAAGGTCTACCTTTGGAGGGTTCTTACCCTCATTTTCATCAAGGAGTGGTGGTATAGCTTCATAATCCTCTTCATCAACTTCCCCCGAACATAGATCATTAGCATCTTGGATAACATCTTCTAGAAAATCCACCGAATAAGCACTTTCGAACATTGGCTTAGACAAGATACCCGTCAAGGAAAACTCAATTACATTGCCTCCAACATTTAAAGAGAGTCGTCCGTTCTTCACATCGATCATTACTCCCCCGGTTGCCATAAAGGGTCTTCCAAGTATTATTGGAGTTTGTGGATCCTCTGGAATATCTAATACCACAAAGTCCGCCGGTATGTAGAAATTCTCTACCTTTACCGGTACATCCTCTATTACACCCCTAGGATATTGGACCGATCGATTGGCAAGTTGCAACGTCATGGAAGTAGGAATCATGTCTTGTAAGCCGAGTTTCTTAGCAATAGGAAGTGGCAAGATGCTAACACTTGCACCCAAGTCACACAATGCTCTTTCAATGTTCATATTGCCCACCATGCATGGAATTGAAAAGCTACCCGGATCTTGTAACTTCTTTGGCATATGGTTGAGCAACACCGCACTACATTCCTCGGTTAAAGCTACTATCCCATCACTTCCAACACCCCTCTTTTTGGTGAGTACATCCTTGAGAAAGTTTTTGTAAAGGGGCATTTGTGTCACTACCTCGGTGAAAGGTAGTGAGACATCTAGCTTCTTCAACATCTCTAAGAACTTGGAAATTTTCTTCTCCTCGGTCTTGGCTCTTTCTCTATGGAGAAATGGCATTGGTGGGATGTAAGCTTTGTTGGGAGGTGGGGCTTGTTTAGAGTAATCACTTCTCTTGGGTTCTTTCTCTTTCTCTTTGTTTTCCACTTCTTCAAGAATCACTTCCTCCAACACAAAGTTCTCATCATCCATAACTTGCTCATCAACCTTCCCTTTCTTGGAAGTCTCACCTCTAATTGTTGGTGAAAGAGGTGGACTCTCAACTCCTCCTTTCAACACATCTCTTTTTCTTTTTGGCTCATGCTCATAATGTTTGTATGGATCTTCTTACTCGTTCCCACTCCTCAAGGCAACCACATGTGCTTGTTGGTGGTGTGGTGGTCCATCCTTAGGATGAGAGCCTTGCATTGGGAGAATTTGCTCTCCTTTTTGAAGGTTGATAGGCCCTTGTTTAGCCAAATAAGAATCAAAGTTCCTTTGTTGGGCTTGGACGTTTGAAATGTCGGATCTCAAGAGTTTGAATTGTTGCTCCGCATTTGCTTCACGTTGTGTTGCCTTATTTTCCATATTCCTTAACATTTGCTCAATCGAAGAGTTGGATTGTTCACATGGAGGTGGAGGTTGTTGGAAATTTTGAGGTTGTTGGGAATTTTGTTGTTGTTGGAAGTTGTTGTTGTTGTATTGGTTACGGTTGTTGGAGTTTCTTTGTTCTCTAAATGGAGGGGGAACATATGGGTGATTGTCACGTTGGGAAAACCTCCTAGAATCGGAATTTTCGCCATGGTTGTTGTTGTAAGACCTTGAATGGTCGGGTTTGGGAGGTGGTTGGTATTGTGGGGCTAGATATTTGGGATCTAAGGGTTGCCCTCCATATGAGAGATTTGGGTCTTGATTTGGGAAGGCTCGGTAGAAAGTCTCTTGTCGTTGATAGGAGTACCTAGGGTGGTTCCCTTCCATTGCATAGCATTCTTGTTGGAATTGATCATCGGGAGGGAAGGAAGGACATACTTCATATGTGTGACCAACACCTCCACAAGTATCGCATATCGGTTGTTGGGAGTAGGATCTTGGTGGAGATCTTGGTTGCTCAACATAGTACACCCTATCTTGACTTGGTCTTTCTCTTGGGATTTGGTGGATTTTCCCCTTGCCCTTGTCTAGACCCAAGTTATCAAACTTTTTCGAGATTTCATCCAATTTAAGTTTGGTTTCCATCTCGAGTCTACTAGACCCTTCACTCTTGCCTTCGCTCTCTCTCGAACCATAGCTATTCTCTATCTCGGAGATGTTTTGAATCATCTCTGTGATTTCGGCGTTGTTCATTTTATCGAAATTTCCCCCGGAGGCCGCCACTATCATGTCTCGAAATCTTTGTTCTAGAGTTTGAAAGAAGATTTGGGTAGTCAACCATTTCGGGATACCTTGGTGAGGGCAAGAGGTTAGAAGATCTCGAAACCTCTCCCAAGCTTCACTCAATGTCTCATATCCTTTTTGTTTGAAAGTTTGTATCTCATGTCGTATTCTTGCGGTTTTTGAGGGGGGGTAGAACTTAGTGATGAAGGATTTTGAGAGGCTAGCCCAAGTGGTGAAAGTTCCCGGTTCATGCGAATTCAACCACTTTTTTGCATTGTCCTTCAAGGAGAAAGGAAATAACATGAGTAAGATTTGGTCTACGGTAATCCCATTCCTCTTGATTGTTCCCACTTTCCTCCCTAGGACAAAAGAAATCCTCCGGTTTTGGCCCCCTAGGTAAAGGATTGTTTAAAGGTCGAGGCATTTTCATATAGCTTAGGCCATCACTCCCCAACCAAAATCCTCTCAAAGGTTCCACTTTGCTAATTTTGAACATGTGCACCTCCTCTAGCCCAAAGTGGTTGTACCTTGTTAAACCCTTACAAGAGTTGACCTCTTGTTCCTCATCAATCCCCCCTTCATAATGTTGCACCAGAAAGGAAATCACCCCCCCAAGGTGGATACTTACTTTAGTAGATTTTTGGTGATGCTTAATATAGGCTCTAATGAAAAAGTCCGCCCAATCCGGTACCCCCACCCCTCCCGGGAGCATAGTCGACAAACAGAACCGGATGGTCTCCAGTACCTTAGCGGGCTCTCCCGCGGAGTTAAAAATGGTGGTAAGGAACCGGGTGATGAGTCTAAGCACGGGGTGGGTGATGGTGGAGAGTTTTGCATCCTTAGATGCAACGTTACATCCCGTAATATCGATCCACATGTTGTACAATTCTCCCTTTGGGCATTTAATCTCTTCGGGGTCTTTGGTGATTTTTAGGATTTGGCGAATTTCGGAGATTGGGGCGTTGTGCCAATTTTGGTTGAGGCGGAAGCGGTAGGCTTTTTCATTCCGCTCGGGTAAGTCCAACTCGGACAAGGTAGCTAGGAACTCGTACGCGAAACTCTTATAGGTGTGATCCCAAGAGTCTGGTTCGAGATAAGCTTCTAGCCCAACTTTAGCTAGCATAACTCTTGCCAAGTCGAGCATTCCTAAGGCATGGAGGGTGCTTGGGGAAAAGAATTTTGTTGTTATGAGGGGTTGTTGTCGGGGTGTGGTAAGTTTGTCCCAGATTTTTTTATGTTGAGCACTCAACCTCTCATAACCCATGAACACCACTTCAACATCGGTGTCGGGCTCACTCACCGCGGCCCTCTTATTCTTTCCCTTCCCAAACAACTTGGAGATTTTAGGAGCCATTTTCTGCAAAAATTTCAACAATACAATACAACACAACAACAAACAACACTCAAAGGAGTTTTTCACTCAAACAAGCAATTCAACAAACACTTGGTGTGCAACAATCTCAACGCCTCAAAAGTTTAGTGTTTGTTGAATTCTTATGCCTTACTCAGAAAAATTTTACCAATCCTAGCTAAACAATCAACAAGAGCAAGAGAAAAACTCAAAATAAGACTAATTCAAGCCTAATTTTCGAGCAAAAATCAATGAATAATGGAAAAAGTTAAGTATTAAGTTATACCTTCCCGATTCCACAAAACATTAGCTTCTTGATGATTAGAATAAGCAAGGAATCCTTCACAGCCCTTTAAAAACCCACTAAAGCTCCTTAAATTCGAATTTGAAAAAAACGTTTTCTAGGTTTTCTAAAGGAAATTTTTTTGAGATTTTGAGTGATTTGGGTTGATTTGGAGGTGTTTGAATGTAGAATGAAGGTTAGAATGAAGAAATTGATTGAATTTTATGAAGTTTTGTGAAGATTTGGGGGAGAAAGGTGAAGATTTGAAAGATTGGGGTTGTTTTTTGGTTTTTGTTCGTGAGAATTGAAGGTAGAAGTGTTGAAGAACTCGTGCAATTGAGGAATCAAGGGGTTGATATCAGAGTTCGATGCTGGCAGCGCGCCAAGGGACGCTGGCGGCGTCGTGGGACGCTGGCAGCGTTCTCCACTGCCGGATTTCCTTCAAGTTTTGTACTTAGCCAAATTTTGGCTAAGTCTTCCAAACACCACTAGACTTCGAATTTCACTCCAATGACCCATAATAACCTTCAATATCAAAATTTCACCGAGTCCCGCACTTTTTACCCGTGGCACGCATCCCGAGGCGGCCGAAAACTTGCAAAATCTTCACAAAATCGTTAGTAACTTCAAAAAATTTTGATTGATGCAAATTCTAATTACTTAAAAACAACTCAAATACTAAAAAAAATAGCAATGAAACTTAAATGACATATTCACAAGAATAGAATATTTACACGGTTTGCCGTTTATTTAGAGTCGATGGCTCGACTTAGTGACTCCAAGCTTTTCAACCTTCATACACGGGGTCTTCAAGTAAGACCTCTTCTTCCCCCTCCCGAGCACATCCCTTGAAGTAATGCTTGAGGCGGTGGCCATTCACCTTGATTAGCTTTCCGTCCCCGGGCCCTTCCACCTCAATTGCTCCATGATTAAACACCTTCTTGACGGTGTAAGGTCCAAACCATCTAGACCTCAACTTACCCGGGAAGAGCTTAAAACGATTTTGGAACACAAGAACTTGATCCCCTTCTTTGAAAACCCGACGGTTTATCATACCGTCGTGCCATTTCCTTGTTTTCTCCTTGTAGATTGAGGAGTTCTCATATGCATCATGGCGAATTTCCTCAAGTTCTTGCAATTGTAGCTTTCGGTGCATACCGCTCTCATCATGGTTTTGGTTGAAGGATTTGATAGCCAAATAGGCTTTGTGCTCAACCTCCACGGGGAGGTGACAAGCCTTGCCATAAATGAGACGGAACGGTGACATGCCTATGGGGGTCTTAAATGCGGTTCTATATGCGCATAAAGCATCGACTAGCCTCTTGCTCCAATCCTTCCTATCCGGATTCACCGTCTTTTCAAGGATCCCTTTTATCTCACGGTTGGAGAGCTCGGCTTGGCCGTTTGTTTGTGGGTGATAGGCCGTAGAAATCTTATGGTTCACCCCATACTTCTTGAGAAGGCTTCCAATAACCTTATTGCAAAAGTGAGTACCTCTATCACTAATCATGGCCTTTGGGATACCAAAGCGGGAAAATATGTTCACTTGGATGAAGGTTGCTACCACTTTTGCATCATCGGTGCGGGTGGGAATTGCTTCCACCCATTTGGACACATAATCCACCGCCAAAAGGATGTATAAGTACCCACAAGAGTTAGGAAAGGGGCCCATAAAATCGATTCCCCAAACATCAAAGACTTCGCAATAGAGGAGGGTTTGTTGTGGCATCTCGTTCCTTTTTGTCAAGTTCCCCATCCTTTGGCATCGATCACAAGTCTTCACAAATTTATGAGCATCCTTGAAAAGACTTAGCCAAAAGAAACCGCATTCAAGCACTTTTCTTGCGGTTCTTTGTGGCCCAAAGTGTCCTCCACATGCGTAGTCATGACAATGATGTAGGATGGATGGAATCTCACTCTCGAGCACGCATCTTCTTGTAATTTGATCTTGGCAAAATTTCCACAAATATGGGTCATCCCATATGTAGTACTTTGCATCGGACTTTACTTTGCTCCTTTGATGGGAAGAAAAATGGCTTGGAAATCGCTTTGTTACCAAATATTTGACCATGGTAGCATACCATGGCTCCTCTACTTGGATAGCATAAAGGGACTCATGAGGGAGACCTCCTTCAACCTCGTCAAGAGGGCATGATGGTCTTCCTTCAAGGTTTAGCTGGCTTAGATGATCCGCCATCACATTATTCACCCCTTTCTTGTCCTTGATCTCCACATCAAATTCGCTTAGGAGAAGGATCCACCTCAACAACCTTGGTTTTGAATCCTTCTTTGCCACAAGATATCTAATGGCGGCATGATCGGTGTAGAAGATCACCTTTGTGCCAAAGAGATTGGATCGAAATTTCTCTAGGGAATATATCACACCAAGGAACTCCTTCTCCGTTGTAGAGTAGTTCTTTTGAGCGTCATTCAAGAGTGTAGATGCATATTGAATCACATGGGGTCCCTTGTCACTCTTTTGACCCAAAACCACTCCCAATGCGTAGTCACTTCCATTGGTCATGATTTCAAATGAAAGGTCCCATTGAGGTGCTTGAATAATTGGTGCGGTGACTAATCTCTCCTTCAAATCATCAAAAGCTTTCCTACAAGAGGCATCAAAGACAAACTTCGCTTCTTTGTGCAAAAGCTTACATAGGGGGTTAGCAATCTTTGAAAAGTCTTTAATAAATCTCCTGTAGAAACCGGCATGTCCTAGAAAAGACCTAATGTCTCGGGTGTTAGATGGATAAGGTAAGGTTTTGATAATATAAACCTTAGCCTTATCCACCTCAACCCCCCTTTCCGACACTACATGTCCTAGAACGATGCCACTAGTCACCATGAAATGACATTTTTCGGAGTTTAAGATGAGATCGGACTCTTGGCATCGCTCTAAGACAAGAGCAAGGTGTTTTAGACATGCATCATAGGAGTCCCCATGGACGGTGAAATCGTCCATGAATACTTCTATGATCTTTTCTACATAGTCGGATAATATACTCAACATGCACCGTTGGAAGGTTCCCGGTGCATTACATAGACCAAATGGCATTCGGCGATAAGCAAATGTACCGAACGGACATGTGAATGTGGTCTTGACTTGGTCCTCGGGTGCGATTGGGATTTAAAAATATCCCGAGTACCCGTCAAGGAAACAATAGAAAGCTTTTCCCGCTAGTCTTTCTAACATTTGATCAATAAATGGTAACGGGAAATGGTCTTTCAAAGTAACCGCATTCAAGCGGCGGTAGTCAATACACACCCTCCAACCGGTTTGTGGTCGGGTGGAGACCAAGTCTCCTTGTGCGTTCTTGACTACCGTCACTTCTCCCTTTTTGGGCACGACTTGAGTTGGGCTAACCCAACGGGAGTCAGAAATAGGGAAGATGATGCCCATTTGTAAAAGTTTAATTACCTCCTCTTGCACTACCTCCGCCATTGGTGGATTTAGCCTCCTTTGGGGTTGTCGGACCGGTTTGGCATCCACTTCAAGTCTTATCTTGTGCATGCAAGTCACCGAGCTTATTCCCTTGAGGTCCGCTATGCTCCACCCAAATGTATCTCTATGTTTGTGAAGCAATGCTACCAATTTTCTCTCTTGTTCCTCGTTGAGTGTGCTTGAGATGATAAGAGGTAGGGTGTGGTTGTCTCGTAAGAAGATATACTTTAGATGACTTGGAAGGGTCTTCAACTCGACCTTCGGGGGCTTCACAATTGAGGGAAGGGGCTTGTGGAGGGGTATGCTCAAAGCAAAGAGCTCGGATAAGTTTTCCAGACCAGGACCCTGCCGGCGCTGGGGGACGCTGGCGGCGTCGTGTCTCGCTGCCAGCGTTTGCCACTGAAGTCCCCTGTTTTCACCATCTCGATGATGTTGAGTTCTTCATAAGTGTCTATTGGCTCTTCTCTCTCCAAGTCCTTGAGATGTTCCTGCACATCAACCGACAACAACAAACGCAAACCCTCTTTTTCCACATTGTTAGTTAGGGCCACCTCAAGTGGGTCCCTATCACATAACTTGTACATTTGATGCACCAAAGGCTCGAAAATATCTAAGAAGAAACAAGATTGAACATCACTAGGGTGTCTCATAAAATCATAGATATTATAGGTCAATCTCTTTCCCTCGAACTCCATTGTCAAACATCCGTTTGACACATCAATCTTGGTCTTAGAGGTTTTCATGAATGGCCTACCAAGGAGAAGAGGAGTGGCACTTGAACTAGACTCCATGTCTAAAACATAGAAGTCCGCCGGGAAGACAAGGTTATCTACCTCTATAAGTACATCCTCTACCAAGCCTTTGGGATAGACACTAGACCTATCGGCTAATTGAATAACCACCCCGGTCTTAGACAAAGGTCCTAAGCCTAGGGTCTCATAAATGGATAGGGGCATGATGTTAATAGAGGCTCCAAGGTCTAACATGGCACGTTTGAAACTTTGCCCTCCAATGGTGCAAGGGATGGTGAACATGCCCGGGTCTCCACATTTCTTTGGTAATTTTTGTTTGAAAATTGCCGAAACATGCTCACTCACCCTAACCCTATGGGTTCCTTTCTTAGGATTTCTCTTAGTTGTACAAAGTTCTTTCAAGAACTTTGCATATTAAGAAGAGGAATGTTTACCTCACACTTCCGGAAAGTTTCATACAAGTTGGTCTCCTTGTCATACTTCCTTGTGCTTATCAAAGCACTAGGAAATGGGACTTCCGGTATGTATTCGTCTACCGCATCATCATAAATAATGTCTTTATCCATCTTTAAAGTGCCTCCCTTGGTATCCTTGCTTGTGGATGTGGCTTCCCCATTCCTTGATAGTTCTTCATGACCAACTACTAACTCTCCTTGGTCTTCAATTTCCAAGGTCTCCATCTCAAGATTCTTCATCTTCTCCTTGCCTTTTCCAAGGGGGTATACCTCCAACTCCTTGCCTCCCCTTAAGGTCATGGCACTAGCATTCTCCCTAGGTGGTGGGATAGTTTGAGATGTGAATCTTGTGGAGCTTGAGGCTTGAGATTTTGACATATTGGAGGCTATTTGGGATAGTTGAGTTTCCAAGTTGCTTACCCTAAGGTTGTTTGCCTCCCTATCCTTCCTTGCCTCTTCTATATATCTCCTTGCCTTCTCTTTATCTCTCCTTGCCTCCTCCCTATCTTTCTCTTGATTGGGAAGGAGTGTTTGCAATATATCACTCACGTTCCCTTGAGAAGAAGAATTTCCTTGAATGGGGCCTTGGTTCGATTGTCTTTGAGCATTGTTTTGAGATTGAGAGTTACTTGGGAAATTTGAATTGTTGGGTCTTTGATTGTTGTAAATTCTTTGGGGGTTTTGTTGGAAATTGGAATTCCGGTTTGGGGTGGGATTTTAGGCTCTCAAATGATTGAATTGACCGTTTTCAAAGCTTTTCGACTTATCCCCTCCCCATCCCAAAAGGTCACGGTTCCCCGCTTGGTTGTACATTCCCCCACCACTTGGGTTCCTTGAATTGTAATTCCCATACCTCATAGCATTAACACTTTCCATAGTTGCTCCTTGTTCAATCATGATGTAGCATGTGTTGGTGGCATGGTCACCCCCACAATATGAGCATTCAATTGGTTTGGGGTGTTGAGAGAATGAGTTACCTTTGTTAACAACCAAGTTTGACATCATACTTTTAAGCTCACCCATTTCTTGCATGATCTTGTGGTTTTGAGAAGCATAAGGATCCTCCATGGAGGATACATTCCTAGAGCTGCCTCCCCTTTCACTCTTTCTTCCATAGCTTCTTGTGTTTATTGCCAATTTTTCGATAATATTGTTGGCCTCGGCCACATTAAGGGTATCAATTCCACCTCCGGTGGCGGCAATGATAATTCTTTGGTCATTTTGGCACAACCCCTCATTGAAAGCCGTCAACAAATCATCTCCCTACATGCCATGGTATGGGCATCTTGCCACGAGACTTTTGAAACGCTCCCAATAATCATAAAGGGTCTCTCCCATTTCTTGCTCAATAGTAGTGATAAGTTTCTTGGAGTGGTTGTGTCTTGAATCCGGATAATACTTTTCAAGAAACTTTTTCTTCAAACCCACCCACGTGGTAACGGAGTGAGCCGGGAGGCAAAAGAGCCATTCTTTCGCCGCATCTTGAAGAGAAAAAGGGAATGCCCTTAGCTTGAATTGATCCTCGGTCACCCCTTGTGGAATAGCACCTTGGCAAATCATATGAAACTCGGCCAAGTGTCTATTAGGGTCGTTCCCCACCATGCCATGGAATCTAGGCAAGTTGTGGACGAAGAAACCTTTGAGCTCAAAGTTCACATCCCCCATGGGAGGATATGCAATACAAAGAGGTTGCTCCTCATAACTCCTTGCCCGGATCTCACCGATTGTCCTATTATCCTCCGCCATATTACGTGGGTAAAGGACGTTCAATGGAGATGGTATCCTAGGTAGTGAGTCAAACACTTCCTCCGGTTGTTCTTGAAAAATATTATTTTCCGATTCCTTTTCACTAGGTTCCCTCCAAAAGGGTCTCCTATAAAGGGGATTTGAAAATAACCAATTTGATATGCTACTTGAAGATGGATCAATGTCTTGGTCACCAATTCCTTCTTGTGACCTAGGCATAAACTCTAAAACAACTCAACAACACAAATTAGTAACTTCAACACAAAGTAACCTATAAACACTACAAAAAAATAATTGAAAAACAATCTAAACAAATTATGACACTAACAAGAGTTTCAATTTGATATTTAGCTATATTGCCTTCCCCGGCAACGGCGCCAAATTTGACGAGGCTAATCCGCGTGTCGTTAAATCCGCTAATTAGCTACGATCAAATAACAATTTAAATCTCCTAAACAAACATAAACTATCTTAAATAAGGTAGTAAATGGTAAGAATAGGGTCGAACCCATGAAAAGGCGGGATTAACTAAATTAATCTAATCCAGACTCTTGCTAAAAGCCAATTAACAAAACTAATTACTCTAATCACAAATTAAGACACTAATTAAGACAAAAACTTAAATTAATTACAAACTATGATATTCACAATGAGAAAACATGTAGGATAACATATAGGGAGAAAGTTTGATTGGAGAAATTCATTAACAAGTCTAAAATAACCAACTAATACCAAAGATTCAAATATTCAAATATGGAGAAACAACTTAGTCTAATTTTCCCAAGTTCCCAACAATTAGCAAAGTAAAGACTTTTCCTTTCCTCTCTTCTCTAATTATCTAATACAAGTTTCTAAGAAATTAGTCAACATGGATTAAATCAACCAAGAATGACCCTTTACAACCCAATTTACACCCATTAAACCATGAGCCCAAATCAAAGATGCAAGCTTTAAGAACAAAACCAAAGAAACAAGCTAGAATCATGTAATAAAATATTAAACCATGTTCTAATAACACAATAAACCAAATTCCACTCAAAAGATTCCAACTTTTAAACCAAAGTTACAATCTTTCAAGGTTGCTTCAACAATATCAAGACAAATTAACCAAATTTATCTAGACAAAGCAATAATTAAACAAACACTTGCTAAGATGGTTAGTCTCAACAATAACTCATTCAACAATGGAATTTAAACATGAGAAAATGGTATTAAATAGAGAAGAAGAGGTTCAAAAAGTCTTACAATGCTAAAAGAAGAGAACTTGTTCCAATTACACTAAGAAATGGAAGATTAGCTACCCATAATCCAAGTATTACAACCCAAAATACAGTTCAACCAAATTACAAGCCAAAATAAAGAACCAAAAATATGAGAGAACTTGTTGTGGAATTTTATGGAAATTATGGAATGAATGGAATGTAGGGAATGATTATCTCTCTCTAAAATCTTGCTCTTATATACCCTTGGTCCGGAAACCTAGGGCCTTCGAGAAATGGGCCTCAAAATGACAAGACGGAGAATGAAGGAACACCTGTCTCAGGCCAGGACGCTGGCAGCGCCCACGGACGCTGGCAGCGTCGTGGGACGCCGGCAGCGTCGTATGACGCCGGCAACGTTTCACGCTGCCAGGTTTTCCTTTGTTTGCCCGCCTTGACTTCCGTTGACCCCTTTGAGTACTAGTCTCGCCTTGACTTCCATTGACCCTTTGGACTTGCTTTTATTGCATCGATAATTTGCTCCTAGCCCACTCCAACTGTCGGGTTTGGTCTCGGGTCTCGGGTTTGACTTTGACTTTTGTTGACTTCCGGGCGTGACTCTAAAATTTGACTTAAAAATACTAAATAACAACATAATTACAAGGACTAAGGTTAGCATAAAACGATGCTAACGACCCGTAAAAAGTACATTAAATGGAACTAATAAACACTACTAAACACGACACCTTTTGGTGTTGTCAGTAGCACTCTCATTTACTTAGGTAGGCTTTGGTAAGGCACTTTGATATATGGGGGTGTTACAAAGTGGTATCAGAGCGACGCTTTCGGATCCTAAAACCAATGAATCAATGAACGTAAGGTGTCTAATTAAATTGAACCTAGATAGAAGTGGTTTAGAGCAACTTCAAAGACTTGAGAGACGTCCCAAAATCGCATTATTGCCCTTACAACTTCTAGTCGGTCAGTATGGGGATGTGACGGGGTTATGCTTAAATGTTGTGTGTTTCTTGTGCATGTCTTTGATGGGAATGTGTATAATAACGTATGTGAAATGATTGACATGAATGGAGTATGTGGATATTGAGACAGGATATTGAGAAATGAGCAGGATGGCATGTTTTAATGGAGTATGAGTGTGCTGATATTGGCATGTTGAGTTTATGAGATCATGTAAATGATTGTGGAGTATGGTGTTATATGTAATATGAAGTATGAAGTATGTTAAAGAGTAATAATTTGTTTGGTAAGAAAAAAAATGAATTGTATGAAGTCCGATTTTGGAAGGTCTATCTTTAAATTAGGTTCTAACGGTTCTAACGGTTTTTACGAAACCTGGACGTTGCTAAGAAATGTGTCGCACTCGGCCAAGTGCATCAGGGAACTCGGCCGAGTAAGGGAATTTATACTTCTGGTATGGCTACTGGAGTGTGTACTCGGCCGAGTAGAGTGTTGTACTCGATCGAGTATGTTGTACTCGACCGAGTGGCTTCGCCACAAGGGGGAAATTGTGAATTTGTTTTGTCGATGTGCTATTTGTGTTAAGTTATACACTTCATTTATCCCTTATTTGGAATATTTGTAAGGAAGTGTCATCTCGTTGGGTTATAATATATCTTTGTTATGTATTGCATCGTTTCCAAATATATATTGGTTTTTGCGAATGAGTTCGACGGATTCTATAAGTGGGTAATGTTCCTTATGATTGTATGGTTTTAAAGACGTGCGGCTATATATGCGTAAGATGGATATATTGATGAGCCTTGTGAGACATAGAGCAAGTTTTAATGATTTTTTTTTCATGAGTAATGATGTCGTGAGTTGAATAATGTATATAGAGGCGTATATGTATATATTGTCAAATAATAATGTGATAATGGTGAATGTATGAATTGAGGATTGATTGGAGAGGCAAATGGGAATGTGTGTGAGATATCGAGGAAAATGGAAATGTTTATCAAGACTAAGGATATATGCGATAAGGACCAATATAGAGGAATTTTATTATGATGGCACTTGGGGAGCTTAGTTCGCATGATTTTTTAGTAAGACTTGGATGTGACACCCCGCGATTTCGCAATAAAGTAAACACATAGATTTGCAGCGAAAATTAACTTATTTTTTTAAAAACTTTAAATGCAAAACCGCGAATGTCACTTTATGTTATAAAACCAAACGTAGCTTAATAAATCGTTTATACAAATGGTAACTTTAATAACTGCAAGGGATCCCGCTCCCTTGATGAATACAAGTAAGATAATAAAACTACTTAAATTATAACGCTAAGGGTGAATCGTTGTAAGTAAAACACTCGCTAACTCACTCGTCACAACCCCATGCAACATCAACCTGCAACCTGTTCATTCATGAAACATGAATGCCACAGTCACTGGGAAGTAACTCGGGGTTCTCCCAGCCATATCACATTAAAACGCACATAAACAAGCATATAAGCATATATCATCTCGAAACATATATTTATCATGTCGGATATGAGAATAACATTGCCATAATAACAATATACTAGTATAGGAATCATCATTCATCATCATCATGCAATACATGACTCGGGAAAGACTCACTTCGGCAATCATATAGATCGCTAAGGGCTTGCATCTCATCATTGACGACCATATGCTTGAGAAGGTTGGGGTACTCAACAAGCAAACCAAACATAGGCATACAATATTCAATTATGCAATCCAACACACAATCAAGTATACTAGCGAACACACTCTCACGGTAAATGACACGCACTAGCATCTGCACTTTGCGAGACAAGACGAATTAGTCCACGGGATAAACGTTTCCCTGAACAGTATACGATAAATATATACTCAAGACTCTAATCCTCCCGGTCGGACGACGATAATATAATACGGTCCTAGTCTAAACATGGCCAGACTCTCGGAATAAACGTGTTCCGATTCGACATGCGATCAACGTTTCGCATCCAAGACTCGATCCTACGGCTAAACCACACGGAAGCCACTACCCCAAATTCGGCTAAACCACACGAAAGAGGCGGAAATAGTACAAGCACCATCTTCTGGCTAAACCACGTGAAAGATGGGGTCAAGAATAAACAAGCAAGTATGTTACATGCAATGACACCACCTCGCAAGGATACAACATTTGACGGCCGGGTCGATCAACGCCATGCGTTCACCTCCCAATAACGTCGTCATATCCCCACTAACAAATGCACAAGCATTAAGGTTGTACCCCTATTGCTCTTGTAACAACCCGAAAAGTACCCTATTTTTCTAGTGAAAATATTTTACGGATACTTTTCAGCCTATTTAAGTTTTTAAGTGGAATTTATTGTTTCAAGTCGAATTTTGAATTTCCGAGTTCATATTTGGAATTTCTGTGAGATTCCATGAGAATCCCGTTTTAAGTCAACTTTGACTTTCGTTGACTTTTCCCGACTCATCTCGTAATTTTAAAGACCGAAATTATATTTGAAAAATAATAAATTTAAGTTATTTTTATTAAGATTTATTTGAATTTATGATAATTTAATATAATTATTTTGAATTTATTCGGAATTAAAGAATAACTTTTACGGTTTAATCCCGAACGTCATTTAACTATTCCCGAGTCATCTTAAATCCCGAAACAAACCCGAAACTCGACTTTGGCATGAGTCACACGCCCATGTCATCTTTTACCACTCACTTTAAGATCTTTTCATTCTTTCGATTAAACTAATACGAATATCTAAGATATTTGTAACTTTATCGATCCGTCAACGAAAATTACGCAAATCGCTCAAAAACAGATCCGACTACTACCTAAACCACACGGCACTCCCACCCTCTCATAGGACTTGATATTTTCCTTTCTTTTGATTACAATAACATAATATCTAGATATTTGGTTAATTAAATTAATATCTAATTATATCTAATCAATTACCGTAATATAATTATTAAACCCGAGTCAATTCCGTAACAACAATTTCAAAACCCGACTCCATTAATTCTTCTATAACTACACGGCCCAACACCCAACATTACTCACTAACTACCTTTTCATTTTACAATAAATCAACTTAAGATCTAATTAATACTTTCTTTAATCGTTCTTCATCGTTCTTCGTCGTTCTTCATCGTTCTTCGTCGTTCTTGAGCAAAATCATCATAAAACCTTCATTTCTTATTCAAATCCGTCCTAACTTATATTTCTAGAATCTCCTCTTCGCTCTCCATCTTCAAGTACGGTTTATTTTCAATTCCGGCAAAATCGTTTTCAACACTTTAATTATGGAAAACCAAGTTTTAATACTAACAATATTATTCTTGTCATTTCTTATAGGGGAAGATTTTGAAGACGAGTTTGGTGACTCGTATATTTTGGGTGAAGATTAGTAGACGGGTTTATACTTCTTATTTTTGTGGTGCTAATTGATTTTGCTAGCTAAGGTAACGATTCCGAGTTACTCGACGAATTAATGTTACATATCCTTTGTATCTTTTGTTTTTGGTTCACCTTATGTTTTTGTTCATGTTATTGTTATTTATGGTTTTAGTAGTAACATGATAAGTAGTTATGATTTTCATGTTGTATGGAATTTGTAATATGTTTGGTGTTCTTGACATATTAGTATGATTTATTTATAACCATGATTTTTGTATGATGATGGTTAAATTGGTTGTTAAAATGGTTGTATGATAATTAAAACATGTTGGAAATAATTTGGTGGTTGTTGTTATGGGAACCGTGTAAGTGGCCGGAAAAACCAGCCCAAACCAGGCCGGTTCAGGCCGGTCCAGCCCGGTCTGGATTGGTCCGAGTATGGTCCTTGGGTGTTGTGTCGATGTTTGATTGTTTTGTTGTTGTTTTGACGGGTTTTAAATATGTTAAGCATGCGGGAAAATATTAAGAAACGGTTTTAAAAATGTTGAACCAAAACAGCCCAAATTGGGCCGGTTTATTTTCGGCCCAAAACAGTCCGTGGGTCCCTTCCTTGGACTTGTGACGGTTTTTGAGTTATTGTTATTTTATCGTGTTTTGTAATATTTAGCAAGTGGGAAATGTTAATAAGTAAAATATTTAATTAAAAAGGTTTTTTCATAAAATTATTATTTCTCACATGTTAGAAATTATAATACGAGATCGTAGTTTAAATTTATATACTTTAAGTCAAGCGGGTTTTCCGTAAGATTTAATAATTCACATGTTAGAAGTTTTAATAAAATAATGACATGTAATGAATATGTTGATTTTTATGTCTAAGTCTATGTGGTACAGACTCTGTTTCTAGCCGGTTTGACCAAACGGGTTTGGTCAAACTAAGATCTAGTCAGCCCCGTTTTGACTGATGACCCGTCGCGGGACTCGGGTCGGGGATTTGTCTTCAAGTAAGGTTGTATTTAATTAATGAATTAGCCTTAGTAGATATGAGGCGATATGTTATTTGATTATGAGTTATATGCAATTAGTCACATGTTAGGAAATTGTTTCCGTGACTGTTTGATTATATGGTTGGTGTCGTGTTGACTAAGTACCCATAGAGAATTATGAGTATATGGCGTCTTGACCATTCTAATTCTAAATGAGTAGCTTGGACCATGACATTGAAAGGCCGTCCTATCTTTAACGAGCATATGGAGTTCACAGCTTGATAGCTTTTGTGTCACGGCTTGGGGGGCTTATCTCCAAGTTGGGGCATGGCATCCTAAGAGTTCCGCTTTGGGAAGGGAGCCAGCTTAAGTACTAGCCATCTCTGCTTAGGGGGTCGCCTAGTAGAGTTTCTCGTGTACGGTTATGTCATGAGACGGGGAATGGAATAGCTGTTGTCGCTAGGTCTGATCAGTCTAGGACTAGGATGTTTTCCTACCTAGTGGTATAGCCTCGAGTTACAATCGACTATGGACGGTACTAAGAACTTATGCCTGTTTGTAGAAGTATTGGTCTTTCATGTTTGTATGATTCTATGAGTTTTAGAAGGTGAGATGCAAGCCGGCTAAGATTGATAGAGTTTGGATTACCGATTGTTAACTGATTCACATGATTACGTGTGATTAGGGTTTGAGTGTATCACGGCCATGTTTCTGAGAGGAACCTCTGAGCTAGCATACCAGCTTCCCTACCTCGAGTTATAGTTTATTATCGGTTTCACATGATAGCTTTTACATGCTAGGTTATTTGTTAGTTATCTGTTTCATAACATGAAAAGCATATCATACATGTTAAGGTTTT
The DNA here is from genome assembly GCA_022085475.1 of Heliosperma pusillum. Taxonomy (NCBI): domain Eukaryota; kingdom Viridiplantae; phylum Streptophyta; class Magnoliopsida; order Caryophyllales; family Caryophyllaceae; genus Heliosperma; species Heliosperma pusillum. The sequence goes on from JAIUZE010000472.1 coordinate 81,193, forward strand.
GTATTTTCCATATACATTGCTTTTATGTTATTCATGTTTTATTAAATTCGACATTTCGTGGCTGGGAGAACTCGGAGTTACTCCCCACTGACTGTGGCTTCCGTGTTTATATTTAATGCGGTCGAACAGGTGGTGAATGCATATTTGGGGTACATTGACGAGCTAGCGAGCGAAGTATTTACCTTGGACCTATAGTCGGTTCTTAGATTGTATATTTTTATACACTCTTTTTATTTCCGTATTTATACGGGAGATATGTCTCCCGTCTTGTATATTTCTTTTGTATAATATTATTTCCGTTTTGTAATGACCCTTTTTATTTTATGACACCTTTGTATTGTATTTTCATCTTTTATTTTGTTTAAATTATGTTTTTTTCTTTCCGCAAATTTTAGGGTGTCACAATATGTACTAAAAATTTTATGTGATATTTTACCATTATATCAATATATAATGAGTCCCACAATGCTTAGTTAATTTATTTTACAACTCCTTGTAAATATATTTAACTAACTACCTCTATCTCAAAACCTCAACTAATTTATTAATTGAACGATTAATTACTAAGTTAAATCTTATTTAATCATATTAAAATGAGATATAAATTTATTAGTCAATTATCGCATAATTAAAAAATAAACTTAATCGAATTTGAGTTCTTAACTCAATTTCTAACAATTAACTCTCGTACATATCAAATATATGTAATGGACTAATTAACTGTATCATATACAAATAATTAGTTACTATTTGGATTTCATCCTATAGGTGTAACCGAAAGGAATAAGTTGATCACCGCCGTCATACGACAATAATGTCAAACTCTAGTTAGCCAACCGTTATTGATTTACGTTAATCAACTGACTAATCATATATATATATATATATATATATATATATATATATATATATATATATATATAGTCAATAAATATCCCAATTATATTCCTAAATAAGATTTATTATGTGGCGCACTATTGTGGAGGACACCTACTACATCATATTAGTGGGATCTTATTTCTGTCTGAGGCAGCTATGGTGAAGGAGCTCAAGGAGGAACAACCTTTGCTAGTCTTGCTGTCAAGGGAGATTCATGAGGGTAAGCAAAATGAAGTTCCTGCAGAAGTTGAACCATTGATAAGCCATTTCAAGGATTTGTTACCTGAAGAGCTGCCTAGTGGCCTACCTCCCTTGAGAGGGATTGAGCATCAGATTGACCTTGTGCCAGGATCTGTACTCCCTAACAGGCCTACTCAGGAGCTGCAGAGTCAAATTGATGATTTGATGAGCAAAAGGTACCTGACAAGGCCCCTATAGCACACGGAAGCGCTACCATCTCGGTTGCCCGAGGTAGCGAACATCTCAACCAGCAATAAACGACGCAACACTTTATTAATAATTGTTTAAATACCAATACATGTCTCAAACGATGGCATACCATCCGACCAACTCAAATCAATAACAAAAGAATAACGAATTTTTAACAACTGAGACTCCAAGTGATGTGGAAGCTAGACTCATAAATGATCCCATCCTCTTCCCCGTCATGCTCTAAAAATTACCTGCGATCACCTGCTCACCATCCCCCAATGGATCACAACAGTTTTTTAAACAGTAGAAGGGTCAGTAAATGTGTCTATCGATCAATGCACATGCAAAAGCACAAGGGATAAGATAAACCAGAAGGGCCACCGCAGCGGACACCTCTGTAGGCTCAGGTTACCAGCCTGCCCTAGAAACCACCTATTGACCCTGGACCGCAGCCACAGGCGTCGAAAGCCCCTCTCACCGCAACGAGATAACCCGGATCATTAATGTGCACATCCCCGACGTGGCGGGATAACCACAGGGGCGAACTCGGGGCGTGGCCTGTCTCCCAACAGGATCAGTAATCACAAGTAACCAGTAACATAGTAACCATGAAATAGACAATAATTCCCGAAACCCGAACTCCAACATCTCCATCATTAATCACAAACAATATCATATAACATCTCATAGCATCAATTAATAACACAAATACTGAGTAGGGAAACCCTACCTTATCAAGATCCACGAAAAGCACAATTGATTAGAAGTGTTCCTCAACGAAGTCCCCTAGTAAAGCAATTAACGTACATATAATCAATAAAAGTCCATTCCCTTTCCTCAAATTCAATTAAGACTATCAATATAATCAAAATGAAAGCATAAGTATGGATACTTACCACAGAAATTGATCTAGGCAAAGGAACAATCGATCCGGCACGAGATAATCAAAGGTTCAACGAGGGTTTTGAGAGAGTTTAAGAGTTTAGGTTTTAAGATTAGGAAGCGTAAAAAGTAAATTATGATTTTAATCACTCCTATAAATCCTGAAAACCGTCGTACTCGGTCGAGTACGATATGTACTCAATCGAGTACCACTCACTCAGTCGAGTGCCAAAGTCACTCGGCCGAGTACACATGTTCAGAAGTAGCCAGCCAATTCCACTCGGTCGAGTAGGCTGTACTCGGCCGAGTACACCATGTACTCGGTCGCGTAAGTCCTACTCGGCCGAGTCCCCTCACATAATAATAATACGGAGTATTACAGTCTTCCCTCCTTAAGAACAAACTTCTTTCTCAAAGTTCACAACTCATACTCCTACCAAAAGACACCCTACAAACAACAACAAGCACAAAGCTCAACACTAGAACCGTACAACACATATCATGTGACAACAATACATATAATATGACACAAAGATACAGCTCAACAACAAGTATATTACCCAACTATCACATAATATGGTATAACTACAATGCAACCACCTCTTTCCCCCCTTAAAAATAAGGTTACGCCCACGTAACCAAACATACCTCATAAAATAGATGCGGATACTTCTCCCTCATAGCAGCCTCGGGTTCCTAAGTCGCTTCCTCAACATTATGGTTAGACCACATACTCATAATGCCCGTACCCCGAACGAAACGTCGTCTTCGGAATGTCACTATCCTGTATCCTTAGCTGATGATACCCCGACCTCAAATCTATCTTTGAGAACACTCCAGCTCCACTTAACTGATCAAACATGTCATCAATACTAGGTAATGAATACCTATTTTTCACCGTCACATGGTTCAACTCACGGTAGTCAATGCACAACCGTAAGCTACCATCCTTCTTCTTCACGAACAAAACTGGTGCACCCCACGAAGATTCACTAGGTCTAATGTATCCCTTATCAAGTAAATCATTCAACTGCTTTTTCAATTCCTCGAGATCCTTCGGTCCCATGCGATACGGGGCCTTATAGATTGGTCCTGTACGCGGCTTCAATTCCAAGCTAAAAACAACATTCCTCCTTGGAGGTAACCCCATTATCTCGTCAAGAAACACATCACCAAACTCTTTCACCACTTCAATCGGGTCTGTTGTCTGCTCCTCAACTCGGGTATCCCTTACATGACACAATATCATAGGGTAACCCTTTTTCATGTAGGTCTTCAATGTAATCGCTGCAATCAATTTCACCTTGGGCTTCAGCATGAACCCTCGGTAAGACACTCTAACTCCTTTCAGACCTTTCAACGACAATTTATTTTGATGACAATCTATATTAGCCAAAAACTTACCCAACCAATCAATCCCGACTATGACCTCAAACCCATCCAATGGAAACTCAAACAAGTCAACTGGAAAATCTACCTCCCCTACAATCATAGATACACCCCTATACAATCTATTACAAGATACAGACTCTCTTGAAGGTATGAACACTTCATCATATATAGACTCACTACCTCCCAACCTCAACAACATAGCATGACTCCTCGAAATAAAAGAATGGGTTGCCCTCGAATCAATCAACATAAAGCAAGGAACATTATGAACAAAAAAATTACTAGTAACCACCTGAGCATCCGCCTTCGCTGCCTGCTTGCCCATCATAAACAGTTTACCACTGTTTTTCTGCCCCACTTCCCTGTACCGTGCTCGCCAATGCAACCGTCTTCGAAGCTTTACTCTGGTTATCCCCTTGATTGTTGTTGTTGTTGTTGTTGTTGTTGTTGTTGTTCTGCCTCTGATACCCACTGTAGCGATTATAGCCACTGCCGGTCCCGCTCTGAGACCCCTGTCGGTTATACGAACCTGCGATCCGATTGCAGGCCATACTTTGTGAATACTTCCTCTGATGTGAAGCTAGGTAACCCCCACTACCTCCTCCGGATAGACACTCAAACCTCTTGTGGCCCGAACCACCACAACCAAAGACTTCAATGCCAAAGTCTCACTAGTCGCCCTACGACTATATCCCTCCGACTGTTGTCTCCCACGGTAGCCACCTTCACCAGAATAAGATCTAGCATGAGAATAGTTACCCCTCTTATAGGTGAAGTTGCCCCCACCCTCACTGCTAGCTTTCCTCTTATTGCTCTCCATAGCATCCTTGGCTTATTTAGTCATCACCGCCAACCGCTCACCCTGACCTGCCTTCTCATAAGCGTCCTTCATATTCTCCGCCACCGATTGTGGTAGGTTGTTCATAACTATGAATACCAGCCCCTTCAGGAATTTTTCAGCTTCAGCCCCCTAGCTCATCTCCTCGGCGTAGCATGCCAAGTCAGTGAACTTGTTGTAGTACTCAATCACTGTCATCTCCTCAGTCATCCGGAATATCTCGAAGTCAGACCTCAACTTTCCCCTCACGTGCTCAGGCACAATTTCTTGCCTCATCTCCGCTTTGAAGTCTCTCAACAGAATCCCCTCTTCTTGCTCACCCACATAGTACTCCCTCATCGCTAATCTCTCCCTAAACCACCATTTCCCCGCAGCTCCTCTCAGGTAAAACGCAACTTGCTCCACGTACAAGCTATCCGGACAGTCAACAACCTCCAACACACTATCCATCTTCTGGTGCCAGTCATCTAGCAGATGCGGCGCACCAGTACCCTCAAAGGTTGTAGGTCGGTGGGGGGCGATGGCAGTGCTTATGGTAGCAGCATTTACAACCACCTCCCTATTAACACCTACGTTCTTAAGGGCCTCCGTGAGCGCCTTATTCTTCTCAATCAACCTGGCGACCTATTCCGCACTGTACTCAGGGGTAGCAGCTGACGCGCTCGCTCTTGTTGAAGGCATGATAACTTCAATATGAAACGACAAACGTAAGCACAAGCCTATGGCCAAAACAGAATACGTACCTGACAAAGATACACTCGGTCGAGTGCAGCAACCAACTCGGCCGAGTCAACCTCACTCGATCGAGTACTATAGGTACTCGGTCGAGTACACCAGATACAAGCTTCAATTCAATTATTCAGGAATTTTCACTCGATCGAGTCCCATAGGGAACTCGGTCGAGCACACATACTCGGTCGAGTGTCCTCATACACTCGGTTGAGTCACCCAAATACAAATTAACCAGAACAATAAGGGATTTTTGCTCGATCGAGTCATGACGGTCCTCGGTCGAGTTCGTCATACTCGGTCGAGTGTCATCGTGCGTTCGATTGAGTCACCAATTCTCAGCATAAATTTTCACATCAACACACCTCACTCGGTCGAGTGTCAGGGACTCGGTCGAGTAGCCCTTGCGCCGTTTAGTACCTGCTCCACTTGGCTGAGTCATACAATAATTGCACCCGTACAACACTAATCATTTCTAGCATGCTCATACCTTATCACAACAATTCAACCATATTTATCATGCATAATTCATGTAAACATGTATATTGTATATGTCAACAAAAATCATGCCATCATATGTAATCATCATCACTCTTTCACCATTGTATCGGCTAAACACATTACATATCATATCTCATGCGATAACACATATCATCATCACAACCACTCAACTCCATCTCCATTCCACACATCAAAAATCATGTAATATATATATCAATATACTAAATGCACATAACGCCCTGACACTTCCCAGGTGACCAAGTAAGAACCATTTGCGCAAAAAGGCGATCTCAGGACGTCTCCCTAATCTTTGCGGTAGCTCCCTATGACTCCTACCCGGGTTCATTTTATTAGACACTCCTAAATCATTAAGTTCATTGGTTTTAGGTTCAAAAATCGATCTCCCTAATACCACTTTGTAACACCCCCATACACCAAGGTACCTGACAAGTCCCTCTTAGCACACAGAAGCGCTACCATCTCGGTTGCCCGAGGTAGTGAACATGACAACAAGCAATAAAAGAAGCAATACTTTTTTAATTATTGTTTAAATACCAATACATGTCTCAAACGGATGGCATACCATATGACCAACTCCAATCAGTAACAAAATAATAATGAATTTTTAACAACTGAGACTCCAAGTGATGCGGAAGCTAGACTCATAAGTGATCCTATCCTCTTCCCCATCATGCTCTAAGGATTACTTACGATCACCTGCTCACTATTCCCCAATGGATCACAACAGTTTTGTAAAAAGCAGAAGGGTCAGTAAATATGTCTATCGATCAATGCACAACCAAAAGCACAAGGGATAAGAGAAACAAGGAGGGCCACCGCAACCGACACCTCCGTAGGCTTAGGTTACTAGCCTGCCCTACAAACCGCCTATTGACCCTAGACCGCAGCCACATGCGTCGTAAGCCTCTCTCACCGCATCGAGAGAACCTGGATCATTAATGTGCATATCCCCAACGTGGCGGGATAACCACGGGGGCGAACTCGGGGTAAGACCTGTCTCCCAAAAGGATCACTAATCACAAGTAACCAATAACATAGAAACCATGAAATCGACAACAACTCCCCAAACCCGAACTCCAAAATCTCCATCATCAATCACAAACAATATCAAATTGTGATACACGGGTTTCACGATCCTTTCCAAACTGTGGTGCACGGGATACCACGGCTGGAGAAACGAGGGACAAGCTTGAAAACACGTATTTGTGGAGTCCCCACCAACTTTTGTGGGAATTTGGAACCGTTCGAATACTTCATGCCACATCAAGACACCAAGGAATGACATGAACATTAACAACTCGTTACCTTTAACATTTTATGTCTAGAATGACTCTCGTGGATGTCATTGAACACGGATGTTCACATAGATTTGGAGTAAGGGGTGAGGGTACGTATGTAACAACCCGAAATATACCCTATTTTTCTAGTGAAAATATTTTACGGATACTTTCAGCAAATTAAGTTTTAATTTAGAATTTATTGTTTCCAGTCGAATTTGGAATTTCCGAGTTCGTATTTGGAATTTCCGCGAGATTCCATGAGAATCCCGTCTTAAGTCATCTTTGACTTTTCTTGACTTTTGAGTCGTCTTTGACTTTCGTTGACTTTTCCGACTCACCCCGTAATTTGAAAGACCGAAATTATATTTGAAAAATAATAAATTTAATTTATTGTAATTTATTACGATTCATTTGAATTTATGATAATTTAATATAATTATTTTGAATTTATTTGGAATTAAAGAATAGGTTTTACGGTTTAACCCCGAACGTCATTTAACTATTCCCGAGTCAACGTAAGTCCCGAAACAAACCCGAAACTCGACTCTTGCATGAGTCACATGCCCCATGTCACCTATTTTCCACTCATATTAGATCTTTTGATCTTTTGATTAAACTAATAATAATATCTAAGATATTTGTAACTTTATCGATCTGTCAACTTAAAAATTAATCGCTTAAAAACAGACCCGTTTTCTCCTTACTCCACACGCCTATTCCACCTCCTCTTAGGATTTGATATTTTCTTTCTTTTGATTAAACTAACATAATATCTAATAATATCTAGATATTTAATTAAACTAACTTAATATCTATTAATATCTAAACAATTACCATAATATATTTATAAAACCCGAGTCAATCCCGTAACAACAATTTCAAAACCCGACTCCATTAATCCCCTATATTTACACGGCACACCCTCCTCCTCTTACTCACCAATTATCTTCTTATTTTCCATTAAATCAACTTAATATCTTTTTAATACCTTCTTTAATATAATCATCATCCTTCTTCGTGTTCTTGATCGTTCTTGAGCAAAATCGTCACAAAACCTTCGTTACTTGGCCAACTCCGTCCTAACTTATATTTCTAGAGTCTCCTCTCCGCTCTTCATCTCCATGTACGTTTTATTTTCAATTCCGACAAAATCGTTTTCAACACTTTAATTGTTGAAATCAAGTTTTAATCTAATAATGTTATTTTTGTCATTTCTTATAGGAGAAGATTATGAAGACGAGTTTGGTGACTCGTATATTTTAGAAGAAGATTAGTAGAGGGTTTTTAGTTCTTATTTTGGTGCTACTTGGTTTTGTGCTAGCTAAGGTAACGATTACCGAGTTACTCGACGAATTAATGTCACATATGTTTTTATTGTTTTTGTTATCTTTTTGTTATTTACGGTTTTAAGTAGTAACATGATAGGTTGTTATTATTATTAAGTTTTATGAGATTTTAACATATATAATGTTTTTGACATGTTGGATGATTTGTTCATAATCATGATTTTTAGTATGAATGATGGTTGAATTGGTTGTTAAAATGGATGTTGTTAATTAAAACATGTTAGAAATAATTTAGAGTGGTTGTTAGTGGTGGCCGTGAGTGGTGGCTGTTTTGGTGGCTGGAAAACCGACCCAAACCAGGCCAGTCCAGGCCGGTTCAGACCCGGTCTGGATTGGTCCGTGGTTGGCCCTTTGGGCTTGTGTCGATACTTGATTGTTTTGTTGTTGTTTTGACGGGTTTTAAATATGTTAAGCATGCGGGAAATATTAAGAAACGGTTTTTAGAAAAGTCGACCAAAACAGCCCAAACCAGGCCCGTGGGCCCAGTCCAGGCCCGGTTTATTCTCGGCCCAAAACAGGCCGTGAGTCCTCTCTTTGGACTTGTGACGGTTTTTGAGTTTATTGTTATTTTATCGTGTTTTGTAATATTTAGCAAGTGGGAAATTTTAAATAAGTAAATTATTTAATTAAAAGGTTTTCATAATATTATTATTTCTCACATGTTAGAAAATATAATATGAGATTGTAGTTTAATATGATAGCCTTTAAGTCAAGCGGGTTTCGTAAGATTTAATAATTCACATGTTAGAAGTTGGAATAAAATAGCATGAAATGAATATGATGATTTTATGTTTAAGTCTAAATGGTAAAGACTCTGTTTCTAGCCGGTTTGACCAAACGGGTTTGGTCAAACTACGATCTAGTCAGCCCCGTTTTGACTGATGACCCATCGCGGGACTCGGGTCGGGGATTTGTCTTCAAGTAAGGTTTTATTTAATTAATGAATTAGCCTTAGTAGATATGAGGCGATATGTTATTTGAATATGATTTATATGCAATTAGTCACATGATAGGAAGTTTTCCCCGTGACTGTTTGATTATATGGTTGGTGTCGTGTTGACTAAGTACCCATAGAGAATTATGAGTATATGGCGTCTTGACCATTCTAATTCTAAATGAGTATCTTGGACCATGACATTGATAGGCCTTACTATCTTTAACGAGCATATGGAGTTCACAGCTTGATAGCTTTTGTGTCCCGGCTTGGTGGGGTTATATCCAAGTCGGGGCATGGCGCCTAATTGCTTCCACTTTGGGAATGGAGCCAGCTTAAGTACTAGCCAACTCTGCTTAGGGGGTCGCCTAGTAGAGATTCTCATGTACTTTGGGTCATGAGACAGGGAATGGGTTAGCTGTTGTCGCTAGGTCTGATCAGTCTAGGACTAGGATGTTTTCCTACCTTGTGGTATAGCCTCGAGTTACAGAAGTCGACTATTGACTGTACTAAGAACTTATGCATGTTTCTAGACGTATTGGTCTTTCATGTTTGATGATTCTATGAATCTTAGAAGGTGAGATGCAAGCCGGCTAAGGTTGATAGAGTTTTGATTACCGGTTGTTAACTGATTCACATGATAGTTTGTATGATTAGGGTTGAGTGTATCATGGCCATGTTTTAAAGGTAACCTCTGAGCTAGCATACCAGCTTCCCTACCTCGTGGTATAGATTGTTAACCGATTCACATGATAGCTTGCATGAGTAGCTTATCCTTCATATGCTAGGTTATATGTTAGTTATTTGTTTAATAACATGAAAAGCATATCGTATATGTTAAGTTTTGTATTTTTCATATACATCTCTTTTATGTTATTCATGTTTTATTAAACTCGACATTTCGTGGCTGGGAGAACTCGGAGTTAATCCCCACTGACTGTGGCTTCCGTGTTTATATTTAATGCGGTTGGCAGGTTTGTGATGCATACTTGGGTACATTGACGAGCTAGCGAGCGAAGTATTTACCTTGGACCTATATTCGGTTCTTAGGATTGTATATTATTATACACTCTTTTATTTCTGTATTTATACGGAAGATATGTCTCCCGTTTCAGATACTTTTTATGTATAATATTATTTCCTTTTTTGTTATGAACCTTTTTATTTAAGACACCTTCTTATGATGAATATATTTAATAGTAGGTTCCGATTTTAAAATGTACCGATTTTCACTAAAGTGAACCTATTAGAAACGTATTCTCATCTTTTATTTATTTAAATTATTTTTTTTCTTTCCGCAAATTTGAGGGTGTCACAGTTGGTATCAGAGCATTTTTGCTCCCGACGCACGTTTGTGTACCCTAGTATAAATAACTTGACCCTAATAAAATAATAAACTTGTTAGATAGAAGGGTAGGATGGGTAGATTAGGATTTATGTTGTAGTCTATTTGTTTATGCTAATTGTTAGGAGTAACTTAAATTGTTTTATTTCTTATGAAGATGGTTGGACCTCGTATAGAAGAGATCCTTGTTAGTGCCAACCAGGTCCCTGCTCATAAAGAAGACAATTGTCAAGGAGGCTATGCTTGGGTGGCTAGCCAAATTGCTAGGAGCAATATTACGCCTTATGGTGGTGAGCCGGACCCTACCGAGCTCTCGGAATGGTTTCAAGAGATGGAAAACCAATTTGACTATTACCAAGTCCTTGAAGAGGACAAGGTAAGGATTGCTCAGTTCTTCCTGGTAAGGGAGGCAGACTACTGGTGGTCTATTTCCAATCCCACCGCTATTCTGGAAATCAATTTCGAGTGGGAATGTTTCAAGTCTCTTGTTGAGGATCGATTTTACCCCATGAAGCTCAAGCAGCAAAGACTCAGAGAATTCATCGATTTCAAGCAAGGTGATTTGATGACCCAAGACTTCACCACTCAATTCAACCGGCTTGCTCGTTTTACGCCAGGACTCATCAAGGATGATGAAGATAGAGCTTTTTACTATCGTAATAAGCTTAGTGCTTTGCTCCAAAGCAAAGTAAGGAGGAGCTCTACATCTTTCGGAGAATTGTATGGCGATGCCCTTAGGGCCGAGGACTCCATGAAGGCCTTTAGTGATGGGACAAAGATGAAGAGTCCATCTCCTTTTTCCTCTTTCAATCCAAGGTCAAGCTTCCATGACAAAAGACCTTTCTCTCCCTCATCCTCTAATGCCTATGCTAACCAGAGACGTTTCAATGCTCCCCCTCAAGCTCAAACTCGAAGTCGATTTTGTGACGGCTGTAGGAAACCCTTTCACCCCGGAGTAGGATGCTATGATAGGCCCCTCTTTTGCTTTTTCTGCAAGAAGCCTGGACACCTCATTCGTGAATGTCCCGATCGTCAGACTTCCGCAACCGGTGCCAAAGCTAAAGGATCCAACTATGTATTCCGTCGAGCCGAAGTCGATGCCCCCCCGGAGATAGAGTCTGGTAGTTTCACTTCCTTAAAATCAACCTTGTTTTCTTTTCTCGCCTTCGTCTTTTAATTTCTTCTTATCGTAGTCTTTAATGATGCTTCCTAAGGTTCTTGTATCATGTTCTTTTATCCCTACACTCTTGAGAGGTAGTTTTCTTATTAGCTATCGTAAGGGTTAGTAGATGTGTTTTGAAGAAGTTTCGAATATGGTACCTAACCATCCTATTAAACTAGTTTCATGTTTAGATGATTATAAGGATTTGAGGATAAACTTAGGATGAAAATCTCCTAGTGGTTTAAGACTATGAAAGCTTAATGTTGCAATATCGTTTTGAGGATGGAAATAATCATAATGATAGTTGGTAGTTGTGGTTAAGAATTTTAGTGATTCTTTAAGTGTTACTTGGAAAATAGTGGTCTTTAAATGGTGGACCCTAACGGGAATAATTAGCTTGTGGAATTTTGGATTTGGATGACCAAACTTGAGGAATATTGTCATAAGCGAAAACCGATGTATTGAGAGTTTGAAGGAGCTAAATAAATTGATTTACGGTCGCAATGCCCTAGAATTGGCAAAAGTTAAGTGAGATGAGATTTTGTGATTAATCTCTTTTGAGGAATTGTGTTTCAACTTTTGAGGATGAGAAGGTTCATTGTTAATAATTTAGGGTAATAAATTTTGGAATAAATTGGATCAAAGGATTTCATGGAAAGTCTCTTTTACCTAGTGGTTGTTAACGGTCTTGTTTCCCTAATTATAAATATTTTGATGGTGGTTTCCAATAAGAGTTTTGATGGAGCTAAGAAGATTAGAGTTTGTAATGAATCGTTCATGGGTTGTTAGTTATGGAGTTTACCGTACCGATGAACCTTAGAAGATTCTAATTGAATTTGAATAATTGGGAGTTGTTACTCGAAGTGTCATGTTTATGAAATATTTTGGTAGGAATCTGATGATTGAAATTGTAGAGGATAACTGCTCTCTTTTGAGGACTAGTTTACTTGTACAGTTAGTGTTGTCGAGTTGCGATCGACATTTGAATTGTCATAGATGGAAGATAGTTTTGTGATTCATTCCTCTCTTTTCCCTCAAACTGATCCTTACTCAATCCGCTACTTTTCAGTCCTTCCCCTTTTTAGTCCATTTTATTCGTGTGGACGTATCTCTTAGTATCTCGATTTGTGATTTCGATGTTCGAGTCGCTCTACGTTCGGGTATTGTCTACTTATTTTGATTCTATCCTTGAGAAAACTTTCAAAATCTCCTTCTTTCTTCCCTCTTTCTATTCGATTTATTCTTTCGAATATTCCGTTCCTTCTATCGAATATCATCTCTTATAGATAGATTATTAGAAGCGTTAGTTAGAAATTTCAGGCATAGATAGTAGAGTTATTACCTTTACTATAGAATTTTTGAACTAAAAGCTTTTGGAAATGTTTGATGATTTCAAGTAATTTTACCGTCAAGGAGTGTTGAGACTCGTTATTGGAGACGTTCGATAACTAGTTTCTCATTTGTTGATGCGAAAATGTATCTTTTAAGTCTTTGACTTGGGACGTCGATGTTCTTAACTGCAGACGAGAACCTTCCGCCCCATTGATAAGACCCTGTATTTTTATTACAAATATATTTAAAAAAAAAGGTTTGAAATAGACCTACATAGATGTCACATTCCTCCTTCTAAGTTTCGAAGACGAAACTTTTTAAAAGGAGGGGTGATTGTAACAACCCGTAATTTGAAAGACCGAAATTATATTTGAAAAATAATAAATTTATTTTATTTTAATTTATTACGATTTATTTGAATTTATGATAATTTAATATAATTATTTTGAATTTATTAGGAACTCAAGAGTAGGTTATACGGTTTAAACCCGAACTTCATTTAACTATTCCCGAGTCAACTTAAGTCCCGAAACAAACCCAAAACCCGACTCCTACAAGTGCCACACGCCCAAAACACCCTTTTTCCCTCATTTTAGATCTTTTGATTCATTTGATTAAACTAATACAAATATCTAAGATATTTGTAACTTTATCGATCTGTCAATTTAAATTCCGCAATAAATCACTTAAAAACATACCCGATTTCTCCTCTCCCACACGGCTCTTCCTCTCTTCTCTTAGGATTAGATATTTTCATTAAACTAACATAATATCTAATAATATCTAGATATTTGATTAAACAAACATAATATCTAATAATATCTAGATATTTACCATAATATATTTATAAAACCCGAGTCAATCCCGTAACAACAAGTTCAAAACCCGACTCCCGTTAATCCCTATAACTACACGGCCCAACCCTCCCCTCTTACTCATTAATTATCTTTCTATTTTACATTAAATCAACTTAATATCTACTTAATACCTTCTTTAATATAATCACAATCGTTCTTCGTGTTCTTGATCGTTCTTGAGCAAAATCGTCACAAAACCTTCGTTACTTGGTCAAATCCGTTCTAAATTATATTTCTAGAGTCTCCTCTCCGCTCTTCATCTCCGTGTACGTTTCATTTTCAATTCCGACAAAATCGTTTTCAACACTTTAATTGTTGAAATCAAGTTTTAATACTAATAATGTTATTTTTTGTCATTTCTTATAGGAGAAGATTATGAAGACGAGTTTGGTGACTCGTATATTTTAGAAGAAGATTAGTAGACGGGTTTTTAGTTCTTATTTTGGGTGCTATTTGGTTTTGTGCTAGCTAAGGTAACGATTACCGAGTTACTCGACGAGTTAATGTCACATACTTTCTTTTTCTTATTGTTATTTACGATTTTAAGTAGTAACATGCTAGGTTGTTATTATTATTAAGTTTTATGAATATTTAACATATTTAGTGTTTTTGACATGTTGGATGATTTGTTCATAATCATAATTTTAGTATGCATGATGGTTGAATTGGTTGTTAAAATGGATGGTTGTTAATTAAAACATGTTAGGAATAAATTTGGGGTTGTGTTGGTGGTGGTCGTGTATGGTGGCCGTGTATGGTGGCCGGTTCAGACCCGGTCCAGGCCCGGTCCAGGCCTGTCTAGGTTGGTCCGTCAATTGGCCTTTGGGCTTGTGTCGATACTTGATTGTTTTGTTGTTGTTTTGACGGGCTTTAAATATGTTAAGCATGCGGGAAATATTAAGAAACGATTTTAGAAATGGTTGACCAAAACAGGCCCAAACCAGCCCGTGGGCCCGGTTCAGACCCGGTTCAGTCTCGGCCCGGTCCGGTCTTGGCTGACCCGTGAGCCCTCCTTTGGGCGTGTGACGGTTTTTGAGTTTATTGTTATTATTATATCATGTTTTGTAATATTTAGAGCAAGTGAGAAAATTTTAATAATAAGTACAGATTAAGTTAAACGGTTTTCAGCATATTAGTATTCTCACATGTTAGAAATATTATAGTGAGATGTAGTTTATTTGATATTCCTAAGGCAAGGGGGTTTGTAAAGAAAGAATTAATAATCACATGTTGCGACATTAGAATAAAATAGCTTTGTAGAAATGAATATGATGTTCTTATGTTCAAGCCCTAAATGGCAAGACTCTGTTTCTAGCCGGTTTGAACCCAAACGGAGGTGTGGTAAAAACTTGTGGGGCACGTGTCCTCCACAATAGTGCCATTTATATTATAAATCTCCATGTTTGGAATATTGTGGGGATATTGACTAGTTTTAGTTTGATACTCCACGTCAGTTGATTAACGTGAAATCGATTAACGGGCAGTATGAAATAGAGTTTTAGACGTTATTGTCGTATGACGGCGGTAATCAACTGACCCCTTTCGGTCACACCTATAGAATGAGACCCAAACAGAAATCTAATTATTTGTATACGATACATATTAATTAGTACTTTATATATATATTTGATATATGTTTAGTTACGAGAGTTAATTATTGGAAATTGAGTTACGAACTCATTCCGGATAAGTTTATTAGTCAATTATACGATAAGTGACTGAATAAATTTTACGTCTTATTTTAATACGATTAAATAAGATTTAATTTAATGATTAATAGTTAATTCATTAAATTAGTTGAGGTTATGCATATACTTTGAGGTAGAGGTGATTAGTTAATTATATTTACAAGGAGTTGTAAAATAATCTAACTAGGCATTGTGGGACCCATTATATATTGATATAATGATAAAATATCACTTAAAATTTAAGTGTATATTATTTATTAATTTGAGTCATATAATTGTTATATGATCAAATTAACTCTTAATTATACAAGATAATTAAACATATGATTATAAGTATTTGTGGGACAAATATCAAAAATCAAAATGGACCACATGACACTAGTGGGTGCCGAAAATTGGTAGTGTACAACATGATGATTGTTGTTTCTTGTATTACACTACATCTTGTTATCATGTTATGTTTATGACATATGATCATAACCTTATTCACTACTACACTCAACATTTTTGCATGGGATTATTTTAAGCAAAATAAGGGCCACTTAGGCTTGATTTGGCCGGACCCCAAGTGTCCTTAAATGGACAATCTTGTTGTTCATTTTCACTTCACTTGTTCATTCTTATTTTGTGCTTATCTCACTAAAATCCTCATCTCTCTAAAAACCTCTCAAATACTAATATTTCCTATTACTAGAGTAGTAATAAAATCTAATATTAGTTCATCTTATCACTTGTGTTTTCTAGTCAAAAACTAAGTGATTAGTTTGGGTTTTCTCTTGGGTGCTTCTTAAAGGAGGTCTTCTAATTTGAAGATTACAAGGAGGATCATCTATTTCTTTCTAGCACAAGATCAACAAGAAAGGTGTTTCTTGTTGTGCCCATATAACCGAAATTTCCCAATGTAAGGAAATTTCTTCTTACTTTTTATTATGCATTTTAATTTGCATGCATGTTACATAGATCTTTATTAAACACTAAATTAACAAGTAATTTAGTAACTAATTAGAGGAGTCTAATTAGGGTCTATGAACTTTCATGTGGTATCAGAGCTAGCTTGTAGCATGCATGTTGATTTTAAGCATTAAAATCGGGTTATACGATAACTTGAGTAAAAATCGAAAATTTATGTTAAAAATGGTTTTCACGAAATTTTCTGATTTGCATGCATACCTACTGATCTCAAAATGTTTGTGGTCAAATTTGGTGAATTTACGAATTATTTTGCTATTTATTATGATTTATGGCCTTTAAAACCGAGTTAACATGCGGTTTTATGTTAAAAGTTAACTAAAAATAGTTGCATGTTGAATCTGGCCTCAAATTTTTAATATGTTGTCACATGCATGGTGTACATATTGTATGTAATTTTCGTGACATTTAGTCATGTATTGCATGGTTATTGATTTTTATTGGATAAAGATCGATTTAAAGGAGTTATTTTGTTCTTAAAATTGAAACGAGACTTTCTGGAGTTCAAAATTTTTTGTACATTTTAAAATATTATTTATATCATCCTGGTAAAATTTGAAAATTTGTTTCATCATTTTACTATTTTAGTTGGTTTTTATTTGATAAAAACCGATTATTATAAAGCTATTTGTTCATAAAATCATTTCAAATTTTTTGGGCAAATGTTTTTGTTCTTGAGGATTCTGGAAGTGTTCCAGTATGTACAAATATTTTTGTTTCAATTTTAATGATTTTTTAATTTTATTTTGGGTTTAATTCATAAAAGTTATGAATAAACCTCTTTAAATAGCAAATGCGATCAATTCAAACTAATTAAATACAAGTGAAATTAGTGGGGACTAATTTTGAGTTCTAAATCAGTTTAGATAATTAGTTTGAGCTTAAATACGATTTAAGTGTTGATTATTGATTTTTAGTAGATAAAATCGATAAAATTCGTAAAAACCGAGCTAGAATGAACATGACAAGTGTTGAGGGTGATTTTGGCATGATTTTACAGCATTTTTATTTATGTTGTTGAATGAATGAATGTCATTTATTTATTTTATTGCAAGTTGTACCTAGTATGGCCTAGATTATTTTTAATCGGTATTACCCGTAATGTAAGGGAATACCGATTTGGTTGTAATTTATTGCGATTTCGTATCGCCGTTTTGTAATAATTAATAATTTCATTTTTTTTTAGATCAAATGTATAATAGGGATTTGCTATGTATTCATTTGTATTTTTGTAATTATTTATTATGAAGACGGTGATTCCCAAAGTCGGTGTTCCAAAAGACGGTGCCATATTGGAAGGCGTTCCAAGAAGAGGCAAGGGACCAAGGAGTTGGTTTCCGATTTGTAATCATCTAGTTAATTAGATTAGCTAGGTGGCCATACTAGGATTTAATTTGATTGCTTGCTTTATTTTTCCGCACATGCCAAAATCACCAACATGCGTTTTATTTATCGATTGTCAATTCAACGTTATTCAAAATTCACCGACTTAGTTCACTTATAGGGAATTAATAACTAAAATTGGCAAGACCTCTCACATAACTTAAAAAGGAATTGAGATTTAGCCTTACCAATTGAAGCACCTATGAACCCCGTGTTCATTAGGACAACCACAACGTGGACCTTTTTACCTCGGGTAAGTAGGGTGATACGATCACACGCCTAAATTGGGTTGGACTCAACAAGATAAGCGTTATCTTGGGACTAGGAGATGGGTTTAGTTGAAATCCGTCAACCGAGAGTTCTAGGAGTAGAATTAGTCAAAAGTTGACTTACCGTCTTTTACATAAAAGTTGCATAACATGTTCTTTTGTCTAAAATGCGGGTCTCGGAATCGCTTATATAATTTCGTGAGGGGTCATTATATGAGTGACTTGTTTAAATTGGTTATACAAGTAAAATTGATTAAAACAATGAATGTTAATATTTCCTAATTTTGTTGTAGTTATTCATAATTCGCAATGGCAAACAATAACAACACCGTTCAACTAGGAAAAGACTCATGGCTAAGGTCCGTTATGGACAAATGCATCTTAAAAGACGATGGAACTAATTTCGTCGAGTGGGAGCAAACGATCAAGAGCGCGGCGTTATCGGATAACGTTTTGCGCTACTTGACCGAGGCACCTCCCAATGAACCCGGCCCAAGAGCCACTAATGCGGCCAAAGCCGCCTATGAGGAATACCTTAAGGTAGCAAACGACGTCAAGATGGTCTTGATTTGGTCAATGTCCTCAACCCTTAAGCAACAATACATCACCCTTGGAGCATATGAGATATTCTCTAGGGTGACGTTGGCTTTTTCTCAATCACCCGAGATTCGCCAATATAATGCTATGACTAGGCTTTTTGAAGCCAAGCTAGAGAAGGGCCAAAAGGTTGGCCCACATGTGCTTAAGATGGTGGAACATGTTGACACTCTAGATCGTCTAGGGGTCATAATTCCTAAGAAGCTAGCGGTTGGCCGCATCCTTCACTCACTTCCTCCCAAGTTTGCCCAAGCTAGGGCAAACTATAACATGCATGGCATGGATAAGAGCTTTCACGAGCTCCATGCTCTCCTTACCCAAGTCGAACGGGATATGGAAGCAAGTGGGAGTGAGCAAAGGGATGTTCTTTCAATGAGATTGAAGAACTTAAAGCTAGGGGTTCAAAAGGGGAAGGGAAAAGCCAAGGCCCAATTTAAGAAGCAAGGAAAGGGAAAGGGCAAAGCTATTATGTATAGTAATGCCAAGGCTAAGGGTAAGAAGCACGCCGAAGCCGAATGCTTTTATTGTAAAGGCAAGGGACATTGGAAACGCAATTGTCCCAAGTATTTGAAGGATAAGAAGGACGGATGTGTGACACCGTCAGGTATAATCCTCTCTTCTCTCTATATGATAGATATTAACTATGCTTGCACTTCCACTTGGGTATTTGATACTGGATGTGGTTCTCACCTTTGTAATCACTTGCAGGGGCTGAAGGACGTGCGAGCACTAGCCAAGGGTGATGTGGACCTACGAATGGGGAATGGAGCAAGAGTTGCCGCCGTCTCCGTAGGAACTTATGTATTAACCTTAGCTAGTGGTCTTGAGTTGTATTTAAATAATTGTTATTTTGTACCCTCCTTGACTAAGAACATTATCTCCATTTCCGTACTTGATGCGGAGGGTTTTTCTTTTGTAATCAAGAACAATAGTTGTTCGTTTTCTTTTAATGATGTGTTTTATGGTAAAGCCATCTCTGTTGGAGGCATTTATGTTCTTGATAATGTTAATGAAATATATCATGTAGAAAGCAAGAAGCTCAAATTAGGTGAACCTAATCAATCATACCTTTGGCATTGTCGTTTAGGTCATATAAACGAACGACGCATAAAGAGACTTGTTTCAACGAAACTTCTCAAACCATTTGATTACGAATCTTATGGTGAATGCGAATCTTGTCTTTTGGGCAAGATGACTCGTGCTCCTTTTACGGGAAAAGGGACACGAGCAAGTGAAGTATTAGGCCTTATACATACCGATGTATGTGGCCCAATGACTCTCCAAGCTAGAGGTGGTTACAAGTACTTCATTACTTTTACCGACGATTTAAGTAGATATGGATACGTCTACTTAATGAGGCATAAGAGTGAAGCTTTTGAAAAGTTCAAAGAGTTTCAACATGAAGTGGAAAACCAATTGAATAAGAAGATAAAAACCCTACGATCTGATCGTGGTGGTGAATATCTAAATTATGAATTTGATTCACACCTAAAAGATTGCGGTATAGTATCACAATGGACTCCTCCTGGAACACCTCAATTAAATGGTGTGTCTGAAAGGAGAAACCGAACTTTATTAGATATGGTTCGGTCGATGATGAGCCTTACAGAGCTTCCTGACTCGTTTGGGGATTTGCCATCTTAACCGCAATATTTTCACTAAATCGTAGCCCGACTAAAGCAGCCAATAAAACTCCATATGAGATATGGAAAGGAAAGGTTCCTTATTTGTCGTTTATGAAAATTTGGGGTTGTGAGGCGTTTGTTCATGAGAAGTCTAATGACAAGCTCGCACCCAGATCCGACAAATGTTATTTTGTAGGATATCCTAAGGAGACTCGTGGATATTACTTCTACAACCGTCATGAGGACAAAGTGTTTGTGTCTCGTGATGCTGTCTTTCTAGAAAGCGATTTCGTTTCTAAAAGGCAGAGTGGGAGAAAATTCGAACTTGACGAAGTTCGAGAGCCACAAACCGAAAATAAAGTGGAGGAAAACGTTCCCTCCTCGTCTGAAACGGTTATTGTCCCTAGAAGGTCAGGTAGAATTAGTTTCAACCTGATCGTTACCTCGGATGTATCGAGGGAGATGGTGATTTATTACTTTTTGAAAGTGATGAACCCACAACCTACAAGTCGGCCGTTTCTAGTCCCGACTCCAAGCATTGGCTAGAGGCCATGCAATCCGAAATGGATTCTATGTACGAAAATCAAGTATGGGACTTGGTAGACTTACCTGAGAAGGTGTGACCTCTTCAGTGCAAGTGGATCTACAAGATCAAGAATGGCATAGATGGACATATTGATGTCTACAAAGCTAGATTGGTGGCAAAAGGCTTCACTCAATGATGCGAAATATTGCGGAAGCGTTTTAAAAGATAATGAAATAAAGGATATTTGTTTTGAATTCCGTCAAGAACTCAAAACAATGGGATATTTGCTCGAACTAGACCTATAATTCGAACAATGGTGACCTATAATCAAGACCTATTGATTACATTTCGGGTTAGTGTTTGAAAACGCGTCAAACAATAACAAGGGACTGATTGAAACTCGACAATCAAAAGTGTTTCTTTAATTCATTCTTGTGGTTGTTCTCTTCTTATTCCATGCCAATGCTTAAATAGCCAAAACAAGACCATGAAAGGTCATTACAATCCCAAAATTAACTAGCTAATTAAAGAGAATTAAAACTAGGTAATTACTACTAAATACTACTAAATAAATTACCAAATAAATCTAATAATTAAATAGGGCATTAACCCTTTTATTAAACAAAATAAAATAAGCTGAAAGTGTCTTCAATTCTTTTGGCCATTACCATCCCCATTACTACGCACCTACTATTGAAGCCATAATTACGAAAACCGAATTGGAGATCGTTTGTATTTTACGAGCAAGATTTTCGTACCATCCAATGAAGCTCTCACGTTCAATGAAAGCTCGAAATACATTTAATTATTCTCGAGAATGATTAAACTGATTTCCGACTTTCAATGAACTCGTTCCTTCATTGAATGGTACGAAAATCTTGCTCGTAAAATACAAACGATCTCCAATTCGGTTTTCGTAATTATGGCTTCAATAGTAGGTGCGTAGTAATGGGGATGGTAATGGCCAAAAGTTGATGGGAGACGATGCAACCATATTACAACAGTTGCGCGATTTGTTGCGTGCAAACCCAGATATAGGGAATCGTATGATGGGTGCAAGACGGAATGAGACTACCAGGTCCATCGACGAATTTAAGATAACGGAACTACCAGACTTCGATGGTAGTACAGATCCGGAGGAGTACTTGGAATGGGAACGGAAAATTGAAAGGATGTTCGATTTCAAGGATGTGACCGATGAGAAGCGATGCAAGTACGCTATTCTGAAATTGGTGAAGAGTGCATCACTTTGGTTCGAAAATCTCAAGGCAAAACGAACAAGAGAAGGGAAGGACAAACTGAACTCATGGGAGGATCTCAAACGAAAACTCAGAAAGAGGTATGTTCCCAAAAGTCATAAGATCGATTTATATAGAAAGGTTGCAGAACTATACCAAGGTAGTATGTCGATACTCAATTACATTGCTGAATTTGAGAAACTTGCTTTAATGTGCGAGTTGGATGAATTGGAGGAGCAAAAGATGGCTAGGTTTTGTAGGGGATTGAATAGAAACATTGCAAACACCGTAGATTTACAGCCCTATAGTTCGTTTGATATGTTGTGCCAATTGTGTTTGAAAGTTGAGAATCAGTTGATAGCTAATCGATCTAGCACAAGTTATACCCCTAAGACTAATGCTTGGCCTAGAACCGAGGGAGCTAGGGCTGGAATGCCCGTGTCTACTGTAGTCACGGCTGCTACCACACCAAAAACGCTCGTTCGAGACAAACCAGAACCAAGTAACAAAGAAAAGAGCCTGTCCAATGTTCGTTGTTTTAAATGTCAAGGGTTTGGTCACTTCCGAAGTGATTGCCCTAATAAACGAGTTGTTACTCTACGGGAGGCCATGGATTTGCGTGATGAGTTGTCCTACGATAGGGCTATCGAGGAGGAGGGGCTGTTTGTGTTAGATGGAGGTGAGGAGACCGAGGATGACTCCTTAGCCTATGAGGCACCTGTTTATGATACCTCATTGGTCCTACGACGTATGTTGCACTCGAAGAATGAACCGATAAATGGAGAGCAACGTGACCAAATTTTTCACACGAAATGCCAGATTAGTGATAAGTGGTGTAGCGTGATTGTCGATGGTGGTAGCTGCACCAATGTTGCTGCAACGGAGTTGGTTGATAAACTTGCTCTTGTAACTACACCACATCCAAAACCGTATACTTTACATTGGCTCGATGATGGAAGCAAAGTTAAAGTTTCGAAACAGACTAGGGTGAATTTTTCAATGGGTCCTTACAAAGACTAGGTGTTGTGCGACGTGATTCCTATGGATGTGTGTCATGTGTTGTTGGGTCGTCCTTGGCAGTTTGATAGGGATGTAACGCACCATGGAAGGAGCAATGAGTATTCTTTGATGACTAATGGTAAGCAGATCACATTGAAGCCTATGACACCGGAGGCTATTCGTTCTATGCATTCGGGCAGGAGTAAGAAACCAAGCTTAGCAATGTTTGCTAATGAGAGAGAGGTGGAACAAGTGCTCGACAATGGTGGATATGTTTATGCGCTTTTAGCCATAAATCAGCCTCAACCACAAATAAGCGAGCATCGTGGTATTAATGATTTACTCCTCGAATTTGCAGATGTATTCCCCGATGATTTGCCTAGTGGTTTACCACCTATTAGAGGAATCGAGCATCAAATCGACTTAATACCAGGTGCACAATTGCCTAATAAGGCAGCTTATCGTAGTAACCCCGAAGAAACTAAAGAGATGCAGCGCCAAATCGAAGAGTTGATGGAACGAGGGTATGTGCGTGAGAGCCTAAGTCCGTGTGCTGTTCCGGTCTTATTAGTTCCAAAGAAAGATGGGTCATGGCGTATGTGCATCGATAGTAGGGCTGTCAACAACATAACTATCAAGTATCGATTTCCCATTCCGAGACTTGATGATATGTTGGATGAGTTACATGGTTCGGTGGTGTTTTCGAAAATCGATTTGCGAAGTGGGTACCATCAGATTCGAATGAAGGAGGGAGACGAGTGGAAGACCGCATTCAAGACCAAACACGGTCTGTATGAGTGGTTGGTAATGCCCTTCGGGCTAACGAATGCCCCAAGCACTTTCATGAGACTAATGAACGAGGTACTCAAACCTTTCCTTGGCAAATTCGTTGTTGTTTATTTGGATGATATACTTGTGTACAGTAGAAGCATAGATGAGCATGTGCACCATCTAAAGGCTGTCTTCGAAGCATTGAGGGCTCAAAAGCTCTATGGTAAGACCGAGAAGTGTTCATTTCTTGTTGATGAGGTGATCTTTCTTGGTTATGTCGTTTCTAAGCATGGGGTGTCCGTGGATAAAACTAAGGTAGAAGCTATTCGCTCCTGGCCAGTACCTACAACCGTGACAGAGGTACGATCATTTCATGGGTTAGCTTCATTTTATCGTCGTTTTATTCGAGATTTTAGCACAATTGTGAGTCCTATTACCGAGTGTTTGAAGAAGGGATCATTCATTTGGGGTACAGCAGCCCAACGAGCTTTCGAATTGATCAAACAAAAGTTATGCGAAGCACCGATCCTTGCACTACCTGATTTCACAAAACCATTTGAAGTTGAGTGCGATGCTAGTGGTGTTGGAATAGGGGCTGTTCTAGTCCAAGAGAAGCGTCCCATAGCTTATTTCTCCGAGAAGTTGGGTGGAGCTCGCTGCAATTATTCGACATACGACAAGGAATTCTATGCTATTGTCCGAGCCTTAGATCATTGGAGTCACTACTTGAGGCCGAATCATTTTATTTTACATTCCGATCATGAATCCTTGAAGTATATTAACGGACAGCAGAAACTTAATCCACGACATGCCAAATGGGTCGAGTTCCTTCAATCATTTCATTTCTCATCCAAATACAAGGAGGGCAAAAGCAATATCGTGGCTGATGCGTTATCTCGCAGGTATGCTTTGCTCACAACTCTTGGAGTAAGGCTACTTGGTTTCGAGATGTTAAAGGATTACTACATGAAAGATGCTGATTTCGGTGAGATTTTCAAACAATGTGCTACTGGTCCGTTCAAAGAGTACATGTTGCAAGACGGTTTCCTTTTCCGAAATAATCGCTTGTGTGTTCCTAAACATCCAGTTCGGGAATTGTTAGTTCGAGAAGCACATGGTGGGGGGATAGCTGGTCACTTCGGCACCCAAAAGACCCTTGAAATTTTGCACGAACACTTTTATTGGCCAAAGATGTTGGGAGATATTCAAAATCTGCTAAGCAAGTGCACGACTTGTCATCTCGCAAAGAGCAAATTCAAACCAGGTTTGTATCAACCATTACCGGTTCCTAATCGGCCATGGGAGGATGTTTCAATGGTTTTTATCGTTGCTTTGCCAAGAACACAGCGGGGTAAGGATGCTATAATGGTGGTGGTTGATCGTTTCTCCAAAATGGCTCACTTCATACCATGTCACAAGACCGACGATGCTGCGAATGTGGCTGACTTGTATTTTCGAGAGATAGTGCGGTTACATGGGGTTCCAAGAACGATTGTGTCCGATCGAGATTCAAAATTTCTAAGCTACTTTTGGAACACTTTGTGGAGGAAGTTGGGTACGAAGTTGCTGTTTAGTACCTCTCATCACCCCCAAACTGACGGGCAAACCGAGATCACTAATCGTACTCTTGGCACTATTCTGCGAGGGCTGGTAAGTAAGACACAAAAGGATTGGGATGTGAAGTTGGCTCATGCCGAGTTTGCATACAATCGAACTCCAACCATAGCAACGAAGCACTCTCCTTTTGAAGTTGTCTATGGCGTTAATCCATACCTGCCCATCGATTTGATTCCACTTCCTAGTGATGAGTTGGTGCACAAGGATGCCGAATCCAAACTGAAATCGATGCTGAAGTTACATGAGCAAGTGAAAAAGCGAATTGAAATGGTAAATGAGGCTTATAAGAAACGATCGAACAAGAATCGAAAGGCAAGGCTATTCGAACCTGGTGATCTAGTCTGGCTTCACTTAAGGAAAGAACGATTTCCGGGAAAACGCAAGAACAAGCTCATGCCTCGAGCCGAGGGTCCTTACAAGATAGTTGGAAAGGTGAACGATAATGCATATAAGCTCGAACTTCCTGGTGACTATGGCGTTCATGCCACATTTAATGTAGGGGATCTCTCGCCTTACGTCGATGATGAAGGGCTGTCCGAATTGAGGTCAATTCCCTTTCAAGAAGGAGGGGATGATGCGTTTGAGGATAACATTGTGGAAGAGGTCACGATTGGGCCAAGCAACGTACAAGAAGAGGCTGCTCATGATGCTTGTGTGTTGGGCTATATTGGCACGCATAACCAAGTCCAAGGAGTCGGGGTCTTAATCATTAATAACCCTTGAGCTTGGCAATGCTATTTCCGTAATTTCCTTATTTGCATTTGATATTTTGTTAGCTTATATTCTGTTATTTCTTTCCTAGAATTAGGTTATCTTATTGTGCAAGAATAAGATCTTTTAGAAGATCAATTAGTTAACCCTAGAACTGCCTATATAAGGCTTGTATGCTGCTACATTTTAATGCATTGAACGATCAATATAAACACAGAAAACCCGATCAGTTTGATCACCAATTCCTTTGATTTGAGAACGAACTTCAAGTCATTTGCGATCGTAGTTTGTGCTGCAAACTCCTTCGTTATTAGCTGCGAATTCAGGTCGAATCTCGAAGCTAAATATCGCTCTTTTATTTTTGTTATTTACTGTTCATCGTCGTTACTGTTCATCGCGTTACTGTTCATCGTTACGAATTATTGACTATTACTGCTGCTATTTCGTCGTAAACAACACTCGAACAATCCTATTATTTGTTAAATACCGTTGTTATTGCTGTTGGTACTCGTTTGTTCAGAACTTCGAGACACAATCGTTAATTGCTTCCGCGTCTTATATCACTCAAGTTCATGGTTTACACTATGACGAAACTTTTGCCCCAGTCGCTATGCTTCGATCCATTAGGATTCTCTTAGCGGTTGCCGCATTTTTTAACTATGAAATTTGGCAAATGGATGTCAAAACCGCCTTCTTGAATGGGATTCTAGAAGAGGAAGTGTACATGACACAACCTGAAGGTTTTGAGGATAAATCCAACCCTAAGAAGGTATGCAAACTTAAGAGATCCATTTATGGTCTTAAGCAAGCATCAAGGAGTTGGAATCATCGCTTCGATCATGTAATTAAACAAAATGGATTCACTCGAAGTGTCGAGGAACCATGTTTATACATGAAGTTTAGTGGGAGCAAAGTTACTTTCCTTATCTTGTATGTGGATGACATACTTCTCATTGGGAATGACATACCAATGCTTACTTCTACCAAGGAGTGGCTTGGGAAACATTTCCAGATGAAGGATTTGGGAGAGGCACAACGCATTTTGGGTATCCGGATCTATAGAGATAGATCCAAGAGGATACTAGCATTAAGTCAAGAAGCTTATATAGATAAGATTCTTGATCGGTTCAAAATGAAAGACTCTAAGAGAGGCTTTCTTCCAATAGGTCATGGTATCACTCTGAGTAAATCCCAGAGTCCTACCGTCACCGAGGAGATTGAACGCATGAAGTTGATCCCTTATGCTTCAGCAGTTGGGTCAATCATGTATGCTATGATGTGCACTCGCCCCGACGTCGCCTATGCTTTGAGCATGACGAGTCGTTATCAAGCCAATCCAGGTGAGAGTCACTGGATAGCCGTAAAGAACATCCTTAAGTACTTACGAAGGACTAAAGATTCGTTCTTGGTGTTTGGAGGAGAGACTGAGTTACGTGTAAAGGGTTACACGGACGCTAGTTTCCAAACTGATAGGGATGATTTAAAATCCCAATCCGGCTATGTCTTTATGTTGAATGGAGGAGCCGTTTGCTGGAAGAGCTTCAAGCAAAGCGTGACTGCGGATTCTACAACAGAAGCTGAGTACCTCGCGGCATCAGAGGCTGCAAAGGAAGCTGTGTGGATTCGGCAGTTCTTGGAAGGACTAGGAGTAGTCCCTACTGCCACAGATCCCATCACGATGTATTGTGATAACAGTGGGGCTATCTTTCAAGCAAAGGAGCCCAAGTCTAGTAACAAGTCTAGACATGTACTTAGGAAATACCATGTAATTAGAGATTACGTGGAGAGGAAGGAAATAGATGTATGTAAGGTTGGGACAGACGATAACATCGCTGATCCTCTAACCAAGCCTCTTACAAAGGCTAAACATGACAGTCATGTCGTCTCGATGGGATTAAGACGAGTTCCTGAATTCCTCTAGATTATGTGATATGTAATAATTGAATGTTGTATCAATGTTTACATATATGATAATTGCATTCATTGTTCGAGTTTTATATGAGCTCTTTTATTTAGTATTGACTAAATTTTATTACTTTGTTTTATCCGAATTGGTTATAAGAAAGGTTGAACCCAATTCAAGTGAACATGATGAACTTAGTAATTGTCCCTAGTCATTTGCATAAGGTGACGTCTCGCAATGACTAGATTGTAAGTCGATCGATGGTTGGTTCAGCACCATGGAGTCATGGAGATGACTGATCGTTTACATAGACAGACTGTAGAGACACTCTGTCGGACAGTGACCATGATAGAGTCCCTTATCAAAATTGTTGAAGCCTGGTCGTGGCGGGGATTTCTATTATATTCCTATGAGTCGATTCTTTAGACTGGCGACCATTTACCTGAGTCGGTGTATTTTCCGATTGACTTTGGTTTTTTGTCCTAGGTCGTGCCGTGAAAGGAGGCCGATGGGCATCTACTGGGTCATGGTGATTTGCATTATACAGTGTAAGTTGGGTCAACAGAAATTGTCCACCCACGTTGGGTATTAACATCTTCGGGCCACTCGAGGAGTAGTGACTGGAAATGCGTGGCCACGCTCGGAAGAGATCTATGGTAGATTTTCCGGTCAGACAGTTACTCTCCAGATCGCGAAAACCACTCAATTTATTTTTCCAATCGCAAGTGCGACCTGAAAGACACCTTGCGATGAGTGGGAGGATGTGACGCTAAAGTGACAAGAGAATTGGTAGCACACAACTTGTCGAGACAAGTGGAAGATATTGTGGGAGTAGGAGTCCTCCGCAATAGTGTGGCTACATGCACAACTTGTATTGGACAAGTGGGAGATTGTTGGAGCAAGTGTCCTCTACAATAGTGCATTTATATTATAAATCTCATTTTGGAATATTAGTGGGATGACTAGTATTTTGATACTCCACGTCAGTTGATTAACGTAAATCGATAACGGTCAGCTGACTAGAGTTAGACGTTATTGTCGTATGACGGCGGTAATCAACTGACCCCTTTCGGTCACACCTATAGGATGAGACCCAAACAGAAATCTAATTATTTGTATACGATACATATTAATTAGTACTTTACATATATATTTGATATATGTTTAGTTACGAGAGTTAATTATTGGAAATTGAGTTACGAACTCATTCCGGATAAGTTTATTAGTCAATTATACGATAATTGACTGAATAAATTTTACGTCTTATTTTAATACGATTAAATAAGATTTAATTTAATGATTAATAGTTAACTCATTAAATTAGTTGAGGTTATGCATATACTTTGAGGTAGAGGTGATTAGTTAATTATATTTACAAGGAGTTGTAAAATAAACTAACTAGGCATTGTGGGACCCATTATATATTGATATAATGATAAAATATCACTTAAAAGTTAAGTGTATATTATTTATTAATTTGAGTCATATAATTGTTATATGATCAAATTAACTCTTAATTATACAAGATAATTAAACATATGATTATAAGTATTTGTGGGACAAATATCAAAAATCAAAATGGACCACATGACACTAGTGGGTGCCGAAAATTGGTAGTGTACAACATGATGATTGTTGTTTCTTGTATTACACTACATCTTGTTATCATGTCATGTTTATGACACATGATCATAACCTTATTCACTAATACACTCAACATTTTTGGATGGGATTATTTTAAGCAAAATAAGGGCCACTTAGGCTTGATTTGGCCGGACCCCAAGTGTCCTTAAATGGACAATCTTGTTGTTCATTTTCACTTTGCTTGTTCATTCTTATTTTGTTGCTTATCTCACTAACATCCTCATCTCTCTAAAACCTCTCTAATACTAATATTTCCTATTACTAGAGTAGTAATAATATCCAATATTAGTTCATCTTATCACTTGTGTTTTCTAGTCAAAAACTAAGTGATTAGTTTGGGTTCTCTCTTGGGTGCATCTCAAAGGAGGTCTTCTAATTTGAAGATTACAAGGAGGATCATCTTTTTTTCTTTCTAGCACAAGAACAACAAGAAAGGTGTTTCTTGTTGTGCCCATATAACCGAAATTTCCCAATGTAAGGAAATTTCTTCTTACTTTTTATTATGCATTTTAATTTGCATGCATGTTACATAGATCTTTATTAAACACTAAATTAACAAGTAATTTAGTAACTAATTAGAGGAGTCTAATTAGGGTCTATGAACTTTCATTAAATGCCAAGGCTTTGGGCATTTTGCAAAGGATTGTCCCTCTAAAAGGGCTTTGAGCAACATGGAGATTGTGGAGTGGGGTGATGAAGAGATCCTTGTGTGTGAGGAGAGCCTGGAGGAACCTGAGGAAGAACCTAGTGAGGAGATGATTGAGCCTGATGCAGGCTTGAGTCTTGTAACTTGGAGGGTTATGCACACCCAACCTCAACCCTTGGAGGATGATCAGAGGCAGCAAATATTTAGGACTAGGTGTACCATAAAGGGAAGGGTTTGTAACATGATAATTGATGGGGGAAGTTGTACCAATGTGGCCTCCACAACTCTGGTGGATAAGTTGTCCCTAACCACACAAGAACACCCCCACCCTTACAAACTGAGATGGCTGAACAAAGGAGTGGAAGTGAGGGTTGATAGGCAATGTGTTGTCCCTTTCTCTATTGGCAAGGGCTATACTGATGAAGCCTTGTGTGATGTTCTTCCTATGGATGCTTGCCACCTCTTCTTAGGCAGGCCATGGGAATTTGATAGAGACTCTATACACCATGGGAGAGACAATACTTATGCCTTCACGTTTGGTAACAAGAAGATCATCTTGGCTCCTTTGCCCCCCAATGTCAAGGGGAACATAACTCCTGTCAATGATGTGTTGTTGAGTGAAGCTGAGGTTGTTCAAGAGCTCATGGGTGATGAGCCTGTGTTCATCCTCCTGACAAAAGAAGTTCTGCTCCCCCAAGAGAGCATCCCAGCTGAGGTCCAGCAGGTACTGAAAGCCTATGGAGATGTGCTTCTTGCTGAACTGCCTAGTGGGCTGCCCCCACTCAGGGGAATAGAACACCATATTGATCTCATTCCTGGAGCAATGCTGCCCAACAAGCCTGCCTACAGAAGTGATCTAAAGGCCACTCAGGAGCTACATGCTCAAGTTAGTGACCTACTCAGCAAGGGCTTTGTGAGGGAGTCCCTCAGTCCATGTGCAGTTCCTGCCTTGCTAGTGCCCAAGAAGGATGGGTCTTGGAGGATGTGCATAGACAGCAGGGCTATCAACAATATCACCATCAAATACAGGTTCCCCATACCAAGGTTGAATGATATCTTAGATGAGCTGAGTGGAGCTCAGGTCTTCTCTAAGATTGATTTAAGACAAGGGTACCACCAGGTGAGGATCAGGGCTGGGGATGAGTGGAAGACAGCCTTTAAGACCAAGCATGGGTTGTATGAGTGGCTGGTAATGCCTTTTGGGTTGTCTAATGCCCCAAGCACCTTTATGAGGTTGATGACTGAGGTACTGAGGCCCTATCTAGGGAAGTTCATTGTTGTGTATTTTGATGATATCTTGGTATACAGTCCTTCAGCAGAAGAACACCTCCAGCACTTGAAATTGTTGTTTGATGTATTGAGGAAGCATAAGCTATTTGGCAAGATGGAGAAATGTACTTTTATGCAGGAAGAGGTTCAATTCCTAGGATTCATCATATCCAAGGAAGGGGTTGTTGTTGATCAAGACAAGGTGAAGGCAATTAGGGAGTGGCAGGTTCCTAAGACTATAACTGAGGTGCGGAGTTTCCATGGGCTGGCCTCCTTCTACAGAAGGTTCATTAAGGGGTTCAGTTCCATTATGGCTCCCTTGACTGAGTGTATGAGAAGAGGAGAATTCAGGTGGAATGACAAGGCTGAGAGGTCTTTTAACATCATCAAGAACCTCTTGTGTGAGTCTCCTATCCTTGTTCTCCCTGATTTCAGCAAGTTATTTGAGGTGGAGTGTGATGCTAGTGGTATAGGCATTGGTGCTGTCTTGACACAAGAACAAAAGCATGTGGCATACTTTAGTGAGAAGTTGAGTGGTGCTAAGCTCAACTATTCAACATATGATAAAGAGTTCTATGCAATAGTCAGGGCTTTGTACCATTGGGGTCATTATCTGAAACCCAAGCCTTTTGTATTGCACTCAGATCATCAGGCACTCAAGTACATCAATGGGCAGCACAAGTTGTGCAGCAGGAGCTGAGGCACAGGGCAGGGCAGAACTCAACACTAGGGACAAGGGGAAGGCCAAGGGGGATCAAGGGGTAAGCATTGCTACCCAAGGGGAGTCCTACATGGGTATCCAGGGTTCAATCTGGGGGCAAGGGATGGGTAACAAAAGGGGAAGCTGCAAGCTGAGCAATGTTGGCCAGGACACGAGCCAAGACACGAGCCAAGACACGAGCCAAGACACGAGCCAAGCAAGCCAAAAACAAGCCCACCAACACCCAACCACAAAATCACAAAAACAGCCTACAACAGTCACTTGGGGAGGGCATAACTACCACCACACTTTGAACCACCAGCTACCACCAAGCCCAGCTAAAACCTTACCCACCTAGGTCCAAAAAAGTCCTAGGGAACCAGTTCCAAAAGACAACACAACTACCCTAAAAATCCAAATCAAAACAGCCTACCTAAAGCATAAAGCATAAAGCAGTCTTTCCATTTCTAGCTAAAAACTGAAAGACTATCTCCAAAAGTCTTTCCTTGTCTTCCCTACTATTAGAACTACTGCAGAAGAAGGTCAATGAGCATTAATGAGCTTCGTCCACAAGCTTCAAGCCAACACCAAGCAACAAAACACAACCTGGAGCATGTCACTGTCATATGTCTGCATTTGTCTGTTTTCAGTTTTCTTTTGTATTTTCAATCTGAAATTGTAGCCAGTAACTTGTCACGTTTATGTAGACTAATCCTGGCCCTTAGATGTTATTCTAGGGTTGTATTAGATCAAGCATTGAGGCCTATATAAGGACCCATGCTCTTTTGTACAAGGCAGTTGATTATTGAATGAAAAAACTGAGCATTGTTCTCATTTCTAAAATCTTTCCAACTTATGCATTGTCTTGGTTGAAAGTCAGGCCAGATAACTTCTTGTGCTAGGCTGTGGTTGTTGATCTAAGTCTGTGGCAAGTTAGATATCCCTGTGCTTAGACTGTGGGATGTTTGCTTGTTGTTTAGTTCAAGTCTGCTTACCTGTGCTTGGCTGTGGTAAGGAGTCTTAGCTAGTCTAGTTTGTTGTTTGATTCCCTATGTTGAGCTGTGGGAGTTGAGTAACATCCATATCCAGTGCTAGATAGGAGTCTAGGTGGAGAGGAAGGAAATAGCTGTATGTAAGGTTGGGACAGACGATAACATCGCTGATCCTCTAACCAAGCCTCTTACAAAGGCTAAACATGACAGTCATGTCGTCTCGATGGGATTAAGACGAGTTCCTGAATTCCTCTAGATTATGTGATATGTAATAATTGAATGTTGTATCAATGTTGACATATATGATAATTGCATTCATTGTTCGAGTTTTATATGAGCTCTTTTATTTAGTATTGACTAAATTTTATTACTTTGTTTTATCCGAATTGGTTATAAGAAAGGTTGAACTCAATTCAAGTGAACATGATGAACTTAGTAATTGTCCCTAGTCATTTGCATAAGGTGACGTCTCGAAATGACTAGATTGTAAGTCGATCGATGGTTGGTTCAGCACCATGGAGTCATGGAGATGAATGATCGTTTACATAGACAGACTGTAGAGACACTCTGTCGGACAGTGACCATGATAGAGTCCCTTATCAAAATTGTTGAAGCCTGGTCGTGGCGGGGATTTCTATTATATTCCTATGAGTCGATTCTTTAGACTGGCGACCATTTACCTGAGTCGGTGTATTTTCCGATTGACTTTGGTTTTTGGCCTAGGTCGTGCCGTGAAAGGAGGCCGATGGGCATCTACTGGGTCATGGTGATTTGCATTATACAGTGTAAGTTGGGTCAACAGGAATTGTCCACCCACGTTGGGTATTAACATCTTCGGGCCACTCGAGGAGTAGTGACTGGAAATGTGTGGCCACGCTCGGAAGAGATCTATGGTAGATTTTCCGGTCAGACAGTTACTCTCCAGATCGAGAAAACCACTCAATTTATTTTTTCCAATCGCAAGTGCGACCTGAAAGACACCTTGCGATGAGTGGGAGGATGTGACGCTAAAGTGACAAGAGAATTGGTAGCACACAACTTGTCGAGACAAGTGGGAGATAGTGTGGGAGTAGGAGTCCTCCGCAATAGTGTGGCTACATGCACAACTTGTATCGGACAAGTGGGAGATTGTTGGAGCAAGTGTCCTCCACAATAGTGCATTTATATTATAAATATCATTTTGGAATATTAGTGGGATGACTAGTATTTTGATACTCCACGTCAGTTGATTAACGTAAATCGATAACGGTCAGCTGACTAGAGTTAGACGTTATTGTCGTGACGGCGGTAATCAACTGACCCCTTTCGGTCACACCTATAGGATGAGACCCAAACAGAAATCTAATTATTTGTATACGATACATATTAATTAGTACTTTACATATTTATTTGATATATGTTTAGTTACGAGAGTTAATTATTGGAAATTGAGTTACGAACTCATTCCGGATAAGTTTATTAGTCGATTATACGATAATTGACTGAATAAATTTTACGTCTTATTTTAATACGATTAAATAAGATTTAATTTAATGATTAATAGTTTAATTCATTTAAAATTATTGAGGTTCTGCATAATAAGGGGACACCTCACCTCCTCCCTTTTTTCACTTGTTTGGTTCGAGGTGATTAGTTAATTATATTTACAAGGAGTTGTAAAATAAACTAACTAGGCATTGTGGGAACCATTATATATTGATATAATGATAAAATATCACTTAAAAATTAAGTGTATATTATTTATTGATTTGAGTCATATAATTGTTATATGATCAAATTAACTCTTAATTATACAAGATAATTAATCATATGATTATAAGTATTTGTGGGACAAATATCAAAAATCAAAATGGACCACATGACACTAGTGGGTGCCGAAAATTGGTAGTGTACAACATGATGATTGTTGTTTCTTGTATTACACTACATCTTGTTATCATGTCATGT
Source organism: Heliosperma pusillum (assembly GCA_022085475.1). Lineage (NCBI taxonomy): Eukaryota > Viridiplantae > Streptophyta > Magnoliopsida > Caryophyllales > Caryophyllaceae > Heliosperma > Heliosperma pusillum. Next base: position 116,617 of record JAIUZE010000472.1, read on the forward strand.
TTATGACACATGATCATAACCTTATTCACTAATACACTCAACATTTTTGGATGGGATTATTTTAAGCAAAATAAGGGCCACTTAGGCTTGATTTGGCCGGACCCCAAGTGTCCTTAAATGGACAATCTTGTTGTTCATTTTCACTTTGCTTGTTCATTCTTATTTTGTTGCTTATCTCACTAACATCCTCATCTCTCTAAAACCTCTCTAATACTAATATTTACTATTACTAGAGTAGTAATAATATCCAATATTAGTTCATCTTATCACTTGTGTTTTCTAGTCAAAAACTAAGTGATTAGTTTGGGTTCTCTCTTGGGTGCATCTAAAAGGAGGTCTTCTAGTTTGAAGATTACAAGGAGGATCATCTATTTCTTTCTAGCACAAGAACAACAAGAAAGGTGTTTCTTGTTGTGCCCATATAAACCGAAATTTCCCAATGTAAGGAAATTTCTTCTTACTTTTTTATTATGCATTTTAATTTGCATGCATGTTACATAGATCTTTATTAAACACTAAATTAACAAGTAATTTAGTAACTAATTAGAGGAGTCTAATTAGGGTCTATGAACTTTCATTAAATGCCAAGGCTTTGGGCATTTTGCAAAGGATTGTCCCTCTAAAAGGGCTTTGAGCAACATGGAGATTGTGGAGTGGGGTGATGAAGAGATCCTTGTGTGTGAGGAGAGCCTGGAGGAACCTGAGGAAGAACCTAGTGAGGAGATGATTGAGCCTGATGCAGGCTTGAGTCTTGTAACTTGGAGGGTTATGCACACCCAACCTCAACCCTTGGAGGATGATCAGAGGCAGCAAATATTTAGGACTAGGTGTACCATAAAGGGAAGGGTTTGTAACATGATAATTGATGGGGGAAGTTGTACCAATGTGGCCTCCACAACTCTGGTGGATAAGTTGTCCCTAACCACACAAGAACACCCCCACCCTTACAAACTGAGATGGCTGAACAAAGGAGTGGAAGTGAGGGTTGATAGGCAATGTGTTGTCCCTTTCTCTATTGGCAAGGGCTATACTGATGAAGCCTTGTGTGATGTTCTTCCTATGGATGCTTGCCACCTCTTCTTAGGCAGGCCATGGGAATTTGATAGAGACTCTATACACCATGGGAGAGACAATACTTATGCCTTCACGTTTGGTAACAAGAAGATCATCTTGGCTCCTTTGCCCCCCAATGTCAAGGGGAACATAACTCCTGTCAATGATGTGTTGTTGAGTGAAGCTGAGGTTGTTCAAGAGCTCATGGGTGATGAGCCTGTGTTCATCCTCCTGACAAAAGAAGTTCTGCTCCCCCAAGAGAGCATCCCAGCTGAGGTCCAGCAGGTACTGAAAGCCTATGGAGATGTGCTTCTTGCTGAACTGCCTAGTGGGCTGCCCCCACTCAGGGGAATAGAACACCATATTGATCTCATTCCTGGAGCAATGCTGCCCAACAAGCCTGCCTACAGAAGTGATCTAAAGGCCACTCAGGAGCTACATGCTCAAGTTAGTGACCTACTCAGCAAGGGCTTTGTGAGGGAGTCCCTCAGTCCATGTGCAGTTCCTGCCTTGCTAGTGCCCAAGAAGGATGGGTCTTGGAGGATGTGCATAGCCAGTAGGGCTATCAACAATATCACCATCAAATACAGGTTCCCCATACCAAGGTTGAATGATATCTTAGATGAGCTGAGTGGAGCTCAGGTCTTCTCTAAGATTGATTTAAGACAAGGGTACCACCAGGTGAGGATCAGGGCTGGGGATGAGTGGAAGACAGCCTTTAAGACCAAGCATGGGTTGTATGAGTGGTTGGTAATGCCTTTTGGGTTGTCTAATGCCCCAAGCACCTTTATGAGGTTGATGACTGAGGTACTGAGGCCCTATCTAGGGAAGTTCATTGTTGTGTATTTTGATTATATCTTGGTATACAGTCCTTCAGCAGAAGAACACCTCCAGCACTTGAAATTGTTGTTTGATGTATTGAGGAAGCATAAGCTATTTGGCAAGATGGAGAAATGTACTTTTATGCAGGAAGAGGTTCAATTCCTAGGATTCATCATATCCAAGGAAGGGGTTGCTGTTGATCAAGACACGGT
>JAIUZE010000474.1:0-15242 GCA_022085475.1 Heliosperma pusillum
TCATCCATGAAAAACCTGAACGCCACAGTCAGTGGGGAGTAACTCCGGGTTCTCCCAGCCATATCACATTAAACGTACATAAAAGGAAATACAAAAGTAGAAGCATGCATATATAGATATACATGTGAAATACGATAAGGATAGATAGGCAATTCAATATATAATGATAAGAGCATATGAAGTACAAGTCCGAATCCATCATGTTATACAAAGACTCGGGAAGACACTCTTAGGCAACCGAATACGCTCACTAGGGCTTACATTTCACCGTTAGCGGTATAAGTTTGATAAGATTGAGATCGACACCCAAAACCATGCCAAAGTCTGCGATGATCACAATAAATCCAACATATTATCATCCATTTACGAACCAATACATTGACGGTGCCCAATCATGCAATGACCATGAATAATATCATGAAATCACGCATTCAAAGACGACGACACCAAGACGACATCTCTCACGGTAAATGAAACGCACTAACACCGTGTACATGGCAAGTATGATTAACAGGCATCCACGGGAGAAAAACATTTCCTGAACGCATACACGATTCAATCCATTTCGTATATGTAGACTAATTTCCTCCTGGTAGGAACGACGATAATAATACGGTTCCTAATCTAAATCTGGCCAGACTCCCAGAATCGCATTTTCCGGTTCGACAAGCGATGACATTTCGCATCCAAGACTCGGTCAATCAAATGACGCCGAGTACCCCAAATTCGGTCGACATTCACGAAAGAGGCGGAAAAGAGCACAAGCCTCATAACAAGCGGTACGCTACATGCAGTTGACACCACCTTGCAAGTATACAACATTTGACGGCCGGGTCGATCAACGCAAAGCGTTCGCCTCCCAACAACGTCGTCATATGCCCACTAACACATGCAATTAAGCAGTAAGGATACGCTCCCCGTTCCGACATTCCAGCCTTACGAACGTGGAGGTAGCCAAGGGAATGAGAGTACAAAGCACATAGGAAATTAGTGCTCAAACCGTAACATTTGTAAAACCGACTCAAAGGGGGACATATCAAAAATCGTCACCAACATGAGAATAGGAAATTATATAAATTTAACTATGATAAAAATGAATCAATACATGATACATAAGTATTAGACTAAGTTTATGAAGTATAATAAATAAGAAACATAGATCCCCTCTCCAAAACAACGTGTTTGGAAACCAAATAAAACAAGGGTACACTTCAAACGGTCATAACTAGAGTTCTAGACATCCATATGCATAAATTTAAGTGGAGGTGATAGCTTATCCTCTTACGGTTCCAACGGTAGGTCACAAGCCCAAAACAAGCAAGTAACGAAGGAGATATGATCATTTTACGAAAAGGGGTCAGTGCAGGAAAACTGCAGTCGACTTTGGGAAACTGGCAGCAAGAAACGCTGCCAGCGCCAGGCAACGCTTCCAGCGTCCAGGGAACGATGCCAGCGTCCTGGTTTGGCAGGCACGAGTCACACGAATTTCATAATTTCAGTAAGGCATAACACAAATATCATCTATCATCACCAATCATCAATTCTCATATCAATTATCAACTAACAACAACCATCATCAACAACACAAACCCTAAGATTACTAATCATATTCTAAATACGATTTCTAACATAGAAAACACATAAAAACACGTAAATGATATCGAGTAACCCTTCACCGTTACCTTTATGTGTCTTTAAACGATTTCTAAGCCTTCCTCTACTAGATAGTAATCCTTATCGGGATCTTGAAAGTCTCCACCTACAATTAGATAATAACAGATGAATATAATTCACCTTTGAGAAAGACGGATAAATTGAAAAGCGAGAAAGACGGTAATTTTATTACCAATACGGATAGAGGAAGATGAGAGGGAAGGAATAAGACGAACTTTGGTGAATTTGAGCGAGTAACGAATGAGTAGTGACGATTCTAAGATGGATCAAATATGAAGGCTAGGGATTTGGGGTTTACTTAGTGAGGAAGAAGAAGAAGATTGAATGAGGGTGTTAGGGTTGTGAGGGAGTATATGAAGGAGTAAGTGGAAAACATGGGAAAAAGCCCAAAAACGTCTTAAGACGTAACTTACTCAAAATCTCGCGTAAAGTCCGAAAACGAACTCGGAAATTATAAATTAGACACGGGAAATTTAATTCTAAACTAAAACTAAAATTCGCTAAAAAGTATCCGTATAATATTTTTACTATAAAAATAGGGTACATTTACAGGTGTTACAATCACCCCACCTTTTAAAAAGTTTCGTCCTCGAAACTTGAGAGTAGAAAACAAAAGTATCAGGCACAAGAATCGGTTTTCAAAATTAATACGAAAACTTTTATAAGGGGAAAATTTATGAAACGAGGTTCTTCTCGCAAACGGTTTAAGAAGATTTTCCATAAGTGCGAAACTTTATTTACGAATCACAATAGTGCCCGTCGCGAACGAGAACTCTTGCTATCAAAATCAAATCAAAGTCAAAATAGTGAAGTCGAAAATCAAACAAGTGTTAGTAAGTGTAGGACTAGTCACCAGACGTCTCTAATAACAAGTCCAAACATCCAACCAACGCATAATTCAAGTATAAAAGCAAAAGAAATCTATTTTTCTCCAAAACGAGGGTACGAAATCCATCTTTAGACTTCTTTAAAAAGCTAAATTAGAAATACGATATGGAGATTTGAAGGTTTTCTCAAAGATAAAATCAAAATAAGAAGACATTACACGTACATAGAGCGACTCGAGCATCACAAACACAATTCAGGGTATGAAAATGTATACAAAACACGCAAAAACAAAACAAATCGAACTCTTAAGGATATGAAGATCGCGATGAATTCGGCAAGAAGATTTACAAGAATTCGACATCACTAACTCTACTAATAAACTAGTCCTCAAGAGAATGTAATTTACCTCAATTACACCTTAATCATTCTAAACCGCTAAACTTTATAAACATTATTTACAACAATCCCAAATCAAGCAACAAACATAATTATCTAAGATCCAACTAGCCTCATCCAAGGTCTCACGACAAGGGAAGATCCACACTCCGTTATCGATTATAATGGTTCTTTAATACGCCATAACATCCTTAATTCGATCATTACTACGCTCGAAGCGTCAAATATATTAGCCACATTAGTAAACTATGGTGGTTACTACTCCTCAAGATAAATGAGTTCACCATTATAACTCCATAATCCATAACAACTGAGCACTCACTATCCAAAGCTTGCAACGAATATTTCTCAATCTCAAACTATGATTCCTTAAGAATAAAGGAGAATTACTAATTCCAAACCACAAATGACCAATCACCTGGCAATCAGACAACCATTCAAATCATCTAATTCATCTAAAACTCAAAATGAATCAATTTTCATTTATGACAATACTACTCAAACTTTGGTTACCGGCTTAATTACCCTAAAGCAAAGTCTCTTTTAGAATCCACCAATTAGAGACATAAAATTCCCAAATGATATCCCAAGCAACTGATGTGATACCCAACAAAAACGAACTATTATCATGATCAACTCAATTCTCCAAATCGCACTACAATACCAAGCTCCAAATCTAAAACCACTAAGAGAGGATACATTATCACTATTAGGATTCATCCTAGAGCTTAAGTCCTATTTCCCATGATCAAATACAACCTGAAATTTGCTCAATCCAAAAACACATATTCTAACCTAAGAATTCCAAAATACATTACACTTATTCTCTGAGCCTTACAAATGGAATACCCAATCCATTAGAGAAAAAAAAACAGGAGCAACGAGATAGGAAACGACAAGGAATCTCGAGGAGAACACGAGAATAAATAAGGCACGAGATTACAAGAGAGGAGCGCTGAAAATAACGAGGTCAAGAAAGAGACAAAACAGATAGTAGAGGTATGAATATATCCGAGTAAGAAATAGGATACGAGCATGCGATTTCTTAAAGATCAATCTTGACAAAAACATTCAAGAATGGAAATGAAAAGGGATGATGGCACGAGTAAAGGTTTAAGGTTTAATCCACAAAATTTCTCCTTTCAGACTTAGGGTGATAGTAAAACAACTCATCCCAATAACAAATGTCTCTTACAAGGGACCCTCGTACTACAAATTATCAAAGTAAGGTACACCTAAATTCGACAAATCGACTACATCCCAATTCATCCATCCGTTCACATAACACGGATTCCCAATTGCGGAATTGCAACACAAGCATAGTAACACTATCTTAACTCCAAAATTTGACACACTCTCAAAGGTTTCAAAACCGAAGGTCTAACAAGGAATTATTCATACTAATCTCCTTTCAACTCCTACGGCCCACAAGGTAGAACACTGAACAAAACGTCATTATCAACATCATAAGGCATCACCGACATAGCCAATCTAATCAGATTCCACTCATTTCCAAAATCGTTAAGTAACATGGTTTAATCTATCACGACGACTTACAACCTCAACCAAGTCTCCGATACAAGGAAATAAGATCATATTTTTAAATCCAAGAATTATAGCCAAGCACTTTTCCACCAAGCGTATACTCTAACACATACACTATAATCCACAAGAAGTCACTTAGCCTTAAAAGCATTTTACACCTCAAGGCATCATTCAAACTCCTAAGTTCAAAAGATTAAATCACTAATGGGTTAAGGAGTCCTAGCCAACTCATTCAACCTTACACCATCAAATACCATGAACTATTCACACATGAGTCATGGCAAGCATTTAGCATTAAAATCATCGAACTTATCTTACCACCATTTCTTAGAGATACAACCAATCACCACTATAGGGTGAATTTAGATCTACACCATTTTCCTCAAATCACAAATTCATTCTAACAAACACTAATATTCCACAAAGTTCAAAGTTCTTCCGACCAAGTATTATATACCACAAACAAATGGGTATGACATCCATAAAAATGTTAGATGAGGAAGTTGAAGGTACTAATGGTAAGATGTAGGAAACTATCAAGAGTAATTTCAAATAGTCAACCAAGTTGGAAGAGAAAGAAGCACCTAGATAGAAGGAAGAGAACATGATACATTAAGAACGAGAGAAAACATAGATGAGGAAGAAATACACTTCAATTAGGCTCGTCAATCTTCAATCTTCGGTAGAGGATACTTCTTCTAGGTAACGCATGATCCACCTTAAAACGGTAGATATAAATAAACATAACATCACTCAACACAATCAACAAACAAGTTAGAACCTAACATACATCAGGTACACCAAAGACTACCACCTTAGGTCCTTAAGTCTACCCATCTCTCATTGATTATTTCAAGGTCAAGTAATTTAAGTTTAGGGTTCACGTATGTACGTCGGGAGTGTTTAAGCTCTGATACCAACTGTGACAACCCTCGCGAATGCGGAAATAAAACATAACAAGCATGTGAATTATATAGCGAAAAATACGGTGTTTTTAAAACTTTTTACATGCAAGATAGAAATACGAGTAATGTCAAATAAATACAAACTAAAATAGAATATACTACAAAGAGACGTAGTCTCTCAAAATGTATCCAACATCAAAGGTATTAGCAAACTAGCTAAACAACGTCTAGAGGTGATTCATCGAGGCCAACACCCGCTAGCTCACACCCGAACCCAAAATACCACAAGCAAAAAGCCATCCAATCAAGCAACCTGTTCATCCAAGAAAAACATGAACGCCACAATCAGTGGGGAGTAACTCCGGGTTCTCCCAGCCATATCACATTAAACGTACATAAACGGAAATACAAAAGTAAGAGCATACATATATAAATATACATGTGAAGTACGAGAAGGATAAATAGGCAATTCGATATATAAAGATAAGAGCATATGAAGTACAAAGCCGTAACCATCATATTATAGAAAGACTCGGGAAAGACACCCTTAGGCAACCATATACACTCACTAGGGCTTGCATCTCACCGTTAGCGGCATAAGTTTGATAAGATTGAGACTCGACAAACAAACCATGCCAAGTCATCCAATGATCACGAATAATCAATCATGTAATCATCCATCCAAACATACAAATACATTGACGACATCTCTCACGGTAAATGCCACGCACTAGCACCGTGTACATGGCAAGAATGATTAAAATCGCATCCACGAGATAAACATTTCCCTGAACGCATACACGATTAACATTTCGTATTTCTAGACTAATTTCCTCCCGCTAGAACGACGATAATAATACGATCCTAGTCTAAATCTGGCCAGACTCCCGAAATCACATTTTCCGGTTCGACATGCGATAAACATTTCGCATCCAAGACACGGTCAATCATTGACGCCGAGTACCCCAAATTCGGTCGACATTCACGAAAGAGGCGGAAAAGAGCACAAGCATCATAACAAGCGGTACGCTACATGCAGTTGACACCACCTCGCAAGTATACAACATTTGACGGCCGGGTCGATCAACGCAAAGCGTTCGCCTCCCAACAACGTTGTCATATGCCCACTAACACATGCAATTAAGCAGTAAGGATACACTCCCCGTTCCGACATTCCAGCCTTACGAACGTGGAGGTAGCCAAGGGAATGAGAGTACAAAGCACATAGGAAATTAGTGCTCAAACCGTAACATTTGTAAAACCGACTCAAAGGGGGACATATCAAAAACCGTCACCAACATGAGAATAGGGAATTATATAAATTTAACTATGATAAAAATGAATCAATACATGATACATAAGTATTAGACTAAGTTTATGAAGTATAATAAATAAGAAACATAGATCCCCTCTCCAAAACAACGTGTTTGGAAACCAACTAAAACAAGGGTCCACTTCAAACGGTCATAACTAGAGTTCTAAACATCCATATGCAGAAATTTAAGTGGAGGTGATAGCTTATCCTCTTAAGGTTCAACGGTAGGTCACAAGCCCAAAACAAGCAAGTAACGAAGGAGATATGATCATTTTACTAAAAGGGGTCAGTGCAGGAAAACTGCAGTCGGCTTTGGGAAACTGGCAGCAAGAAACGCTGCCAGCGTCCTACGACGTTGCCAGCGTCCTACGACGCTGCCAGCGTCCAGGGAACGCTGCCAGCGTCCTGGTCTGGCAGGCACGAGTCACACGAATTTCATAATTTCACTAAGGCATAACACAAATATCATTTATCATCACCAATCATCAATTCTCATATCAATTATCAACTAACAACAACCATCATCAACAACACAAACCCTAAGATTACTAATCATATTCTAAATACGATTTCTAACATAGAAAACACATAAAAACACGTAAATGATATCGAGTAACCCTTCACCGTTACCTTTATGTGTCTTTAAACGATTTCTAAGTCTTCCTCCACTAGATAGTAATCCTTATCGGGATCTTGAAAGTCTCCACCTACAATTAGATAATAAAAGATGAATATAATTCAGCTTTGAGAAAGACGGATAAATTGAAAAGCGAGAAAGACGGTAATTTTATTACCAATACTGATAGAGGAAGATGAGAGGGAAGGAATAAGACGAACTTTGGTGAATTTGAGCGAGTAACGAATGAGTAGTGACGATTCTAAGATGGATCAAATATGAAGGCTAGGGATTTGGGATTTACTTAGTGAGGAAGAAGAAGAAGATTGAATGAGGGTGTTAGGGTTGTGAGGGAGTATATGAAGGAGTAAGTGGAAAACATGAGAAAAAGCCCAAAAACGTCTTAAGACGTAACTTACTCGAATCTCGCGTAAAGTCCGAAAACGAACTCGGAAATTATAAATTAGACACGGGAAATGTAATTCTAAACTAAAACTAAAATTCGCTGAAAAGTATCAGTATAATATTTTTACTATAAAAATAGGGTACATTTGCGGGTGTTACACATCTTTAACCATTTTTGATTGAGAATCTTATGGTGTGTGTGTGCATACGATTTGTACTCTTTTGTTGAAAAGAAAAACAAAATCGTGAGGTATTTGGCCTTATACATCCGGATGTGTAAGGGCCAACAGAATGTTTTAATTACTTTCTTTACTTTTAACGTAGTATTAAGTAGATATGAAACTATCTACTTAATAGGACATAAAGTGACGCCTTTGAAATGTTCAAAAAGTCTCAAAATGAAATAGAAACCAGGATCACAACCAAATTCTAAACGTTGTGATATGATTTTAATGGGTAATGATATAGTGTCATTTCACCCTACTTCTTCACCCCTTTTTGTCTCGTTTTACTTGCCTTTAACGCTCCCTAAGAGCGTTTCTACGTGTTTTACCTTCTTCTAGCATATTTCTCGCTTTATCGTGTTTTTGTAGGTAAAACGTCATTTGAGGCGATTTCTACCTAATTTTGATCGACAAAGAAGAAGGTGGATCACTCGGAGGACCCACGGCATACCTTGGGGGCCCCACATACCCTTGGGGGGCCCTACTCGATGCGCCAAAGCCAGCCCGAGTCAAGGCAAGCGAAATCGGGAAGGAAGCAACAAAGTCAAGCAAAGGAAGAGGGAAAAGAAGCCTTTCACGGGCTTGAAAGGTATCTCATGGTCGTGAGATGCTTTTCCAAGAAGGCGGATTCTCGAGCATTTCAGCTCACGGCCGTGAAACACATTTCACAGTCGTGAAAGTGAAGTCACGGTCGTGAAACCCATTTCACGGTCGTGACTTGATCATGGAAAGTCACTGCCTCATTTGGTGCAACATCTCACGACCGTGACTTGTTTCATGGTCGTGAGACAGCTTTCACGACCGTGAAACTCCTTTTACGGTCGTGACTTGATCATGGAAAGTCTCTGCCTCATTTGGTGCAACATCTCACGACCGTGACTTGTTTCACGGTCGTGAGACAGCTTTCACGACCGTGAAACTCCTTTCATGGTCGTGACCTTGCCAGTCCATGAAGTCTTTCGAAGCCCATCTTTCCTCCATTTTGTAAACCTATAAATAAACCCTCTTGTGTAATTAAAGGGCACAAAATCCTAGATCTGAAACTCTCATAGAATTAGTATTTAATCTTCTATTAGTCTTCCATATTTAAGCTTATTAGTTGGTTAATTAGCAATTGAGACTTGGTTTAGTGTTGGAACTTGGTTTGTATTCAAAGATTTGTGACAAAATCTTGGTTATTATATCCAAGTTCTCACCTTTTTCTAAGTTGGTATAATTTCCTTACTTAATCTTGTCTTTAATTAAGTTTTCATTTCAATTCTTGTTATCGATTCATTGTTAATTAGAAAATGTTTATTGTTGTTGATTTCCTTTTACAATCCTTAGTTAATATTGAATTTCCTTTGAATATGAGTGAGTAGTAATCTTACTAGGGTTATGTGGCGGATTATGGGTTATAGTATGTGTTAATGTGTTCTAGTTGGGGTTAATAGTTGATTATTGTCTTGTCTCCATGCTATGCTTATAACATGTTTGGTGAAATGCCTACTTGAGTTTGTTGGATTAAGTGTCCTCAACAATAGTGCGATCACATAATTAAATCTCAATAATAAAGAATACAAAAGGGATCGGATGTTGAATATTATAGTCAACTGGTCAACATAAATCGGTAACGATTGGCTCAATTGAGTTTGACGTTACTGTCGTATGACGGTGGTGATCAGTTGATTCCTTGAGGTCACACCTAAAGGACAATCCCCAAATCATGTACATTAATTAATTGTATATTGATACAGATTAATTAATCCCTTAATTTGAACAAGTTTAAAGTGAGACTAATATCTTATTGTAATGTGATTAAATAAGATTCATTTTGGTAATTTAATTGTTATATTACTAAGAATGCATTATGTTTATGAAACATTTGAGATAAGTGAAATTGGTCGATTATAATTACAAATTGTTGTAGATTATATTAACCAAATATGAGATGACCCATTTTATTTACATGTAATTATAAAATGTGACTTAAAATGTTAAGTCTAATTTATTTGTTATGAAATTGCATTTAAATTAGTTAAATGTACATTTATAAGTAAACATTCATGTTACATGTCACTTGTCACATATGTGACAAATGACAAATTGAAAAAATAAAATGGACACCCATATTACAATGGGTGTAGCGGTTTTATAGTGGGTATTAGGGTGATTAGTTTTTGTGTATTATTCTAATTAGGAATTAGACACAATCATACACTAGACTAATACCTACACTCAACCTAATGCCTTGTTAAGAACAAGTGAAAGGGACAACACCACACCCATGTGATGGGTGGGTGTCCGGATGACTAAAGAGAATAAGAGGACAAATTTTTCCTCTTATTCAAACACACAATCTCATATTTCATTTGCATGCTTATCTTTCTACAAATCTCCATCTCTCACTAAAAGAAATTGAAGAAATTCTTCTTGTGTTCCTACACTAATAATATCATTACTAAGGGTAGTAATATATCTATTAGTTCATAATAAGGGTGTCTTGAATATTATTCTAGAGTAGTAATATTTAAGAGATTAAGGGTTGTCTTGGTGCAACTTATAGGAGAGTTTCTAATTTGAAACTAGGAAGATCATCCTCATCTTGCTAGCTCAAGAACAATATTTGAAAGGAGTTCAAGTATTGTGCCCATTTCTTGAAAAATCAATGTGAGAAATTGTTCTTTTTATTCTTTTGTTATGCATGCATAAGATCTAAATAGTTTAAGAGTTAACTATTTGTAATATGGTATTAGAAATGTCTAATATTTAGTTTAAGAAACTTACAAGCGGTATCAAGAGCCTTGGTTGTTGCATGCATAATCGATTTTTAGTTTTTTCGAGTTATGGTAACTTAAAGAAAACTAGTAATTTGTGTAACACCCGGAAATGTACCCTATTTTTCTAGTAGAAATATTTTACGGAATCGTTTCAGTAATTTTAAGTTTTAATTAAGAATTTTAAGTTTCGAGTCGAATTTAGAATTTCCGAGTTCGTATTTGGAATTTCCGAGAAATTCCATGAGAATCCCGTCTTAAGGCGAGTTTGACTTTTGGTTGACTTTTTCCTTACTTATACTCATACTCCTTAACCTATTTTTCCTACTTAAACTCAAACAAACACATTTCTTCCTCTCTAAGAAAGATCAAACCCTTGCCTCCCTATTGTTTTTCGATCTTTGATTCGTCCTAGCTCATTCATTACTCGATAGAATTCACGTAAGTTCGTCTCATTCTTCTCCCCGTACCTTCCTCTATCCATATAGATATTAAAATCATCGTCTTTCTCGCTTTTCAAATTTCCCGTCTTTCTCAAGATGAATTTCATTCATCTTTTATGATCTTTATGTAGGTGGTGACCTCCAAGATCCCGACAAAGACTATTACCTTATTGAGGAGGAGCTTGACGATTAGTAGAGACGCTTATAGGTAACGGTGAAGGGTTACTCGGTATCATTTACGTGTTTTACATGCTTTATATGCTAGAAATCGTATTAGAATACAATTAGGAAGCCTAGAATTCATGGTATGATTAATGAATGTTGTTATATGATGAATATTGATGATGTATAATGATTGTTGATGATTATTAGAAGTATATTTGAGAATGGAAATGATTTGGAAATGAATTGAAGGCTCTCGGATGAACTGGTGCTCCCTGCCGGTCGACCGGCCGCCGGTCTGCCAACCGGCTGGGAACACATCAGTAACATCCTTGAATTTTTGGGAAATTTTGTATGAGGTGTTCTGAGCCGGTCGACCGGCCGCCGGTCCACTGACCGGCCTGGACCACTTTATCTGTTTTTCTATGATTTTGGAATTTTGCCTGTGTTCTGAGCCGGCCCACCGGCCACCGGTCCCCTGCCCGGCCTGGAACACGGCTGTATATTCTTCCTTTAACTTCTAAAACTCGTAAATTATAATAGTTCGCATGATCCGTTTATCGTATAATTTTACGTAGTGACTTATAATATTCATGTTTTGGATATATGATATCTTATTCGCTTGTATCACATGTTTCGTGACGGGTTTCGATATGTTCCCACTTTGAGTCGGTTTTTACAAATGTTACGGTTTGAGCACTATTTTGTCTTGTGCTTTGTAATCTCATTCCCTTGGCTACCTTCCCGTTCGTAAGGCTGGAATGTCGGAACGGAGAGGTATCCTACTGCTTAAATGCATGTTTAGTGGGCATACGACGACGTTGTTGGGAGTTGAACGCTATGCGTTGTTCGACCCGGCCGTCAAATGTTGTGTACTTGCGAGGTGGTGTTATTTGCATGTACGTACCGCTTGTAATGGGCTTGAGCTCTTTTCCCCTCTTTCGTGAATTGATCTACCGAATTTTTGGGGTTCTCGTCATATATATTGTAGACCGAGTCTTGGATGCGAAAGTTATCGGCATTCGAAATCGGAAAAACGTGATTCCGAGATCCTGGCCAGTTTTAGACTAGGACCGGATATTTATTATCGTCGTGCTACCAGGAGGAAATTAGTCTACATACGCGAAATGTTTTATCGTGTATGCTTTCAGGGAAATGTTTTATCCCGTGGATGCCTTTTAATCATACTTGCCATGTACACGATGCTAGTGCGTTTCATTTACCGTGAGAAAGGTCGTCTTTGTGTCGTTGTCTTTGAATGTGTGATTTCATGATTGTATTCATGGTAATTGCATGATTGACACCGTCATGTCTTGGTTCGTGAATGGATGATAATATGTTGGATTTATTGTGATCATCGCATGACTTGACTTGGTTTGTCTGTCGAGTCTCAATCTTATCAATCTTATACCGCAAACGGTGAGATGCAAGCCCTAGTGAGCGTATTCGGTTGCCTAAGAGTGTCTTCCCCGAGTCTTTGAATAACATGATGGTTACGGATTTGATTTCCACACGATCTTATCATTATATATATGATTGCCTATCTATTCTTATTGTAACTCACATGTATATTCATATATGCATGATTTTACTTTTGTATCTCCTTATATGTACGTTTAATGTGATATGGCTGGGAGAACCCGGAGTTACTCCCCACTGACTGTGGCGTTCATGTTTTTCATGAATGAACAGGTTGCTTGCAATGGATGACTTTTTGGATATGATGTTTTGGGGTTCGGGTGTGAGCTAGCGGGCATTGTCCCTGTAAGTTTTCACCTCTAGACGATATTAGCTAATTTTGCTAAACACTTGTTCTTTGCTAACATTTTAAGAGACCCCGTCTCTTTGTTGTATTTCCGTATATAGTTGTAATATTTTGACACTCCTCGTTCTATTTAACTTGCATGTATAAAAGGTTTTTTAAAACTACCTATTTCCGCTATATAATTCACATGCTTGTATGTTTTATATTTCCGCATTCGCGAGGGTTGTCACAGTTGGTATCAGAGCTTTATCGCTCCCGACGAACACACGTGAACCCTAACTTAAACTACTTGACCTTGAAATAATAAATGAGAGATTGGGTAGAAGTTAAGGACTTTACTTGGTAGTCTATTTGTTGATGCTAATTGATAGGAGTAACTTAATTTGTTTTTGTTTCTTATGAAGATGGTTAGACCACGATTAGCTGAGAATGTTATGATGGAAGCTCTTGCTCAAGTGCTGAAAAATCAGCAAGATGCCGCTTTAGCTAATGCCAACCAAGTTCCCCCTAGAAGGGAGGACAACCATCAAGGTGGCTATGCATGGGTGGCGGGACAAATCGCAAGGAGTAAGATCGTGCCATATGGTGGAGAGCCGGATCCGACGGAGTTATCCGATTGGTTCCGTGAGATGGAGAAACAATTCGATCTATACCAAGTCCGAGAAGAGGACAAGGTTAGGATTGCAAAGCACTTTCTGGTGAGGGAAGCCGACAATTGGTGGGCTATCACACGTGCCACCGCAACTCTTGAAGAGGACTTTAACTGGGCTTGCTTCAAAGCTCTTGTGGAGGGTAGATTTTATCCTAAAGAGCTTAAACAGCAAAGGCTTAAAGAGTTCATTGACTTTAAACAGGGTAACCTATCCGCTCAAGAGTTTACTACGGAGTTTAATAAGCTCGCTCATTTTGCGCCGAGGCTTATTCGTGATGATGAAGATCGATCTTTCTATTATCGTAACAAGTTGAATGCCGTTCTTCAGAGTAAGGTGAGAAGGGGTACCGCATCCTTTGGAGATCTCTATGACGATGCCTTATGGGCTGAAAATTCAATGAAGGCTATTAGGGATGAAGCTTTATTGAATAATCCCTCTCCTTCTTATGCTCCTAGGCCGAATGCTTATGGGAAGAGGCCGTTTATTCCGTCTTCTTCAAATTCCTATGCTAACAAGAAGAGGTTTAATTCCTCCTCCAATGCGTATTCAAGGAATCCTGCTCCTTTAATTCCTAGAGCTACTTCAAATGTGGCTCATAGGCCTTATGCTCCTCAAGCTCAAGGTCGTCAATGTAACCTTTGTAGACTACCATATCATCCCGGTAGATCTTGTACCAACCGACCTTATGTTTGCTACTTTTGTCAAAAGGGTCGTCATCGTTACGAGGATTGCCCCGACCGAAAGTTGCCCCCTCCTCCTAAACCTAAGCGTTCAATCTTTGTCATGAGTCGTGCCGAAGCCGAGGCTCATCCTGAAATCATTACGGGTATGTTCTCAATTTTAGAGCAACCGTGTCTTATTCTTTTTGATACCGGTGCTTCTATGTCTTTTGTGTCATCGACCTATGCTAGTAAATTATCTATCAAGCCTACATCTAGTGAGGATACCCCTATATCCTTACCATCCGGAGATATTATCTCTTGTTCAACCCTTTATCCAAATGTACCTATTTCTATTTCGGGTTCTATCTTTCCCGCAAATCTCCTTAAGTTTCCTCTAGGAGAGTTTGATATTATTCTAGGTATAGATTGGCTAGCTTTGTATCATGCTAGGTTCGAGTGTCGTGATCAAAAGATTTTCTTAAAGAGTCCTTTAGGTGTTAGAATAACCTATAAGGGATCTCATCCCCGTAAAGGTGTGTCTTTAATTTCTGCTATGAGGTTGGTAAGTATGGTTAGAAAAGGTCACCAAGCATTCTTGTGTGTTGTGACTTCTTCAAATACCTCTTTGCCAAGTATTGAAGATGTGCCTATTGTTCGAGAATTCATTGATGTATTTCCTGAAGATTTGCCCGGGATTCCTCCCGAGCGTGATGTTGAATTCTCTTTTTATCTTGTTCCTGGTTCTGGTCCTATTGCCAAAGCTCCTTATCGTATGGCTCCGTCTGAATTAAAAGAATTAAGGAAGCAGTTGGATGATATGATAGAGAAGGCTTTTATTCGACCAAGTGCCTCGCCTTGGGGTGCTCCCGTTCTTTTTGTGAAGAAAAGGATGG
>JAIUZE010000475.1:0-14315 GCA_022085475.1 Heliosperma pusillum
TGATCAAGACCTGCGACACACTAAACCCATTCCCTGTCTCATTACATAACCGTACATGAGAAACTCTGATAGGCGACCCCCTAAGCAGAGATGGCTAGTACTTAAGCTGGCTCCCTTCCCCAAAGTGGAAACTCTGAGGATGCCATGCCCCCGGCTTGGTATCAAAAGGCCCAAGCCAGTGACACAAAAGCTATTAACCATGAACTATATACTCGTTAAAGATAGTACGGGCCTATCAATGTCATGGTCCAAGATACTCATTTAGAATTAGAATGGTCAAGACGCCATATACTCATAATTCTCTATGGGTACTTAGTCAACACTACACCAACCATATAATCAAACAGTCACGGGAAAAACATCCTATCATGTGACTAATTGCATATAAATCATATTCAAATATCATATCGCCTCATATCTACTAAGGCTAATTCAATAATTAAATAAAACCTTACTTGAAGACAAATCCCCGACCCGAGTCCCGCGACGGGTCATCAGTCAAAACGGGGCTGACTAGATCTTAGTTTGACCAAACCCGTTTGGTCAAACCGGCTAGAAATAGAGTCTTAGCCATCGAGGCTTGAACATAAGAATATCACATTCATTTCATGTTATTTCATTCTATTTCTAACATGTGAATTATTAAAATCATACGAAACCCCGTTTAACTTAACGGATATCAATTTAAACTACCATCTCGTATTATAATTTCTAACATGTGAGAAATAGTAATTTTATGAAAAACCTTTTTAATTAAATATTTTACTTATTAATATTTCTCACTTGCTACTTATTACAAAACGCGATAAAAATAACGATAACTCAAAAACCGTCACAAGTCCCAAGGTGGGACCCACGGCTGATTTTGGGCCGAGACACACATGGGCCTGGACTGGGCCCCACGGGCTGGTGTGGGCTGTTTTGGGCCTTTTTATCGACTTTACTAAAAACCGTTTCTAATTATTTCCCGCATGCTTTAACATAATTAAAACCCGTCAAAACAACAACATAACTACCAAGTATCGACACAACCCAAAGACCAAAACCCGGACCCACCATGGACCAACCCAGACCGGGTCTGAACCGGCCTGGACCGGCTGGTTTGGTCCGGTTCACAGCCCCTAAACCGCCCCCCTAAACCGCCCCAAAACCGGTTCCCACAACAACAAACACAAATTATTTCCAACATGTTTTAATTAATCAACAACCATTTTAACATCCAATTCAACCATCATGCATATTAAAATCATGATTATGAAGAAATCATAAATATATGTCAAGAACACCAACATGTTTATATATTCATACCACATGATAAAAACGATTACTTATCATGTTACTAATTAAAAACCGTAAATCATAAACACTAACTAAAGTATGTAACATTGATTCGTCGAGTAACTCGGAATCGTTACCTTAGCTAGCACAAAATCAAGTAGCACCAAAATATAAGAACTACGAAATAAGAAACCCGTCTTCTAGTCTTCTCCTAAGATATACGAGTCACCAAACTCGTCTTCAAAATCTTCCCCTATAAGAAATGACAATAATAACTTTATAGAATTAAACTTGATTTTCCATAATTAAAGTTGAAACGATTTTTGTCGGATTTGAAATTAAACCGTACTTGAAGATGGAGAGGCGAAGAGGAGATTCTAGAAATCTAAGTTAGTACGGATTTAACTTAGAAATGAAGGTTTTATGAGTCTTTTTGTCTCAAGAACGACGAAGAACGATGAAGAACCTCAAGAACAAATAAAACGATGAGACCGATTATTTGATCTCATTTGATTTATTGTAAAATGAAAAGTTGTTAGTGAGTATGTGGTGAGTGAGGGCCGTGTAAATATAGAGGAATTAGGAAGTCGGATTTTGAAATTGTTGTTCCGGAATTGACTCGCGTTTAATAATTATATTACGGTAATCGATTAAATATAATTAGCGATTAAGTTAATTGAACTAAATATCAAGATATTATGTTATTATAATGAAAAGAAAGGAAAATATCAAGGTGAAAGAGAGGACAAAGGAGACGTGTGAAATGGTTAGAAATCGGGTCTGTTTTTAAGCGATTTGCGGAGTTTAAATTGACAGACCGATAAAGTTACAAATATCTTAGATATTTTTATTAGTTTAATCATATTAATTAAAAGATCTAATATGAGTGGAAAAAAAGTGACATGGCGCGTGTGACTCATGTCAAAGTCGGGTTTCGGGACTTAAGTTGACCCTGGAATAGTTAAATGACGTTCGGTTAAAACCGTAAAAGTTATTCTTTAAATTCAGAATAAATTCAAAATAATTATATTAAATTACGATAAATTCCGATAAATCTTAATAAAAATAAATTAAATTTATTATTTTTTAAATATAATTTCGATCTTTAAAATTACGAGGCGAGTCGGGAAAAGTCAACGAAAGTCAAAGTTGACTAAAAAGTCGAGAAAAGTCAAAGATGACTTAAAAGTCAAGAAAAGTTTATGACGACTTAAAAGTCAAGAAAAGTCAATGACGACTTTAAAAAGTCAAGAAAAAGTCAAAGACGACTTAAACGTCAAGAAAAGTCAAAGATGACTAAAAACGGTCTTTTCATGAAATCTCTCAGAAATTCCAAATACGAACGCGGAATTTCAAAATACGACTCGGAACAAAAATTTCTATTTTAAAACCTTAAGTCTGCTGAAAAGTGTTAGTAAATATTTTTACTAGAAAAATTGGGTACTTTTCGGGCTGTTACAGAAGGGATTAAGAAATAACCTTTAGTCCTTGCGATAAAGGCCTAAGAACAAATACCAAAATAGGTATTCTCCTAATCAAAACACCCTAGATGGAACAAGATATGCCTTGAGATTGCTAGAACTCTTGAGAAACCGTTTTCTCTCCTTTTGTGAATTATGTGATGGTGGAGGCTCAACTTGTGATTTGGGTTCATCCAGAAAAAATAAAATAGGGAAACCAATTCCTTTATATAGTCCCTATCACAAGGTATCCTAGTGTAATTAGGAAATGTATTTTCTTTCCTAAAAACCCTCCATATGGCCGAAATTTAGAGTATTATAATACTTTATTTTCGGTTCATATTTAGCTATTAATATATTGCAATTAATATCCGTATATTATTAATTATAAATATCCGTATATTTACAATTTTACTAATTCAACATATCAGATTATATTTAATTTAGCTTGCAATATATATGACAATTAAATATAACCTTATATATTTAATCGCGAATTACTGTTAATTCGGCTAAACAACATTTTTAATCTGTATTAAATTTTTTTATCATCACATTTGACTACCGTTTAGTCAAAAAACACTGACTAACACTTTTAGTCATATTATAGGCCAATATAATTATTTTCTCAAAATAATCAGATCTCTCGACACATCCATAGTGTGACTTGTAGGGACCATTTGATTACCCCCTCCATCATTATGACATAACGTCAACTTATCTAGCAAGTCAACCGTTATTGATAAACGTTAATCAACTGATTACAATACAAAGTATACCCTGTGAACCTATAGAGATTTATTTATGTTATTGCCCTAACTGTGGAGGACACTGGCTCCAACAATCTCCCACTTGTCCGTACAAGTGTATGTGCGATAACCGATTCTCATATCCTATATAAATTTCTCCCACGCAATGTAAACCAATTTGCAAAGTCCGTATTTACAAAGGTCGTAGTTTACAAGTGATCTGTATCAAGAGTGGTTTTCCCGACTAGAGAGTAACTCAACTGATAAACGAATCTGTATTCGAGCATGGCCATGCATTTCAGTTACAACTCCTCGAGTGGCCCTGAGAAATGATATAACCTGATAAAGGTTGGATATTTTCTTCAACTCGAAACTTGCAGAAACAAGCTTAGTATGAAATGACCCAGTAAAAATCTATTTAGCATCCTGTTACGGTCGACCATGAGAAAGAAACCAAAGTCAATTAAAACAGCCTTAATCTCAAGAGACAGTCGATAGTCAAAAGAATCGACTCTAGGAACACTATGGATGTCCTAGCCACGACCTGGCACAAATGTTCCGTAACATCTAGGATTCCATAACGGCGTCACAAAACTGTCCTGCGAGGTATCAGTATATCCCGCATATGTGATCGATCAGTCAACTGTTTGACTTATGGCTCGTTGAACCCACCATCAATCGACGTCACAATATAATCACCAGAGGTATCAGCTCATGTAGGTGATTACGGACCAAAACATATATAAAGTAATTCAGTTCACTTTGTGGTGTTCAATGTTGTCTGTACAACCCACATGAAAAACAATATATCAAACAAAACGATGATTTTATAGATAGTTTTTATGAAAAGATACAGGTGTCTAATCCATAAAAACAACTAATACAACTCAGGAACACGTTTGATTCCCATGGAAATAACGTGCCCTTCATGTTTATCATATCTCCATGGTTTAGTGAGAGGATCTGCGACGTTGTCATCCGTAGCAATCTTGTCTATCACTATCTCCCTTTGCTCCACATAATCTCGGATCATGTGAGCCTTCCGTTGTACATGCCTAGACTTGTTTCTGGACTTGGGCTCCTTAGCCTGGAAGATGGCACCACTATTATCACAATAGATGGTGATCGGGTCATCCGAACTAGGAACTACAGTTAGTCCCTGTAAGAATTGACGCATCCATATAGCTTCCTTCGCAGCCTCTGAAGCAGCATAGTACTCGAACTCAGTCGTAGAATCTGCTATAACACTTTGTTCGGAGCTTTTCCAGCTGACCGCAGCGCCATTAAGAGTAAAAAACGAATCCAGACTGAGATTTCGAGTCATCTCGATCCGTTTGGAAGCTGGCATCTGCGTAACCGATTGCGCATAGCTCAGTGTCGCCTCCATAAGTCAATACCCAATCCTTAGTCCTCCGTAGGTACTTAAGGATATTCTTAACAGCCATCCAGTGTGCTTCACCTGGATTGCCTTGGTATCGACTAGTCATACTCAATGCATATGCCACGTCTGGACGTGCGCATATCATGGCATACATGATCGATCCTATAGCAGAAGCATAAGGAACCCGACTCATGCGCTCGACCTCTTCCGATGTCTTAGGTGCCTAAGCTTTACTCAGCTGCATCCCAGAAACCATAGGAAGGTTCCCCTTCTTGGAGTTGGTCATGCTGAATCTCTCAAGAATCTTATCTATATAAGACTCCTGACTTAGGGATAACATCCGTCGTGATCTATCTCTGTAGATACGGATTCCCAAAATTCTTTGTGCCTCGCCCAGATCTTTCATCTGGAAATGGTTCTTTAACCAAACTTTCACCGAAGTTAAGAGAGGTATGTCATTCCCAATCAAGAGTATGTCATCTACATACAATATCAGGAAGACTATCTTGCTCCCACTCGACTTGATATATAGACATGGTTCCTCGATCGATCGAGTGAAGCCATTCTCTTTTATCACTTGGTCGAAACGATGATTCCAACTCCGAGATGCCTGCTTAAGTCCATAGATGGAACGCTTAAGCTTGCATACTTTCTTAGGATTTTTAGGATCAATGAAACCTTCGAGTTGTACCATGTACAACTCCTCCTCCAAATAACCGTTTAAGAAGGCGGTTTTCACATCCATTTTCCAAATTTCATAGTCATGAAAAGCGGCAATCGCTAAGATTATCCGAATGGAACGCAGCATGACTACGGGTGCAAAAATCTTATCATAGTGCAAACCGTGCACTTGAGTGAAACCCTTTGCCACTAGTCGTGCCTTGTATGTATCTGGTTGTCCTTCTACAGAATGCTTTATCTTATAAAGCCATTTGCACTGAATAGGCCGAGCCTTATCAGGTAAGTCAACCAGATCCCATACGTTATTCTCGTACATAGAGTCCATCTCGGATTGCATGGCTTCAAGCCATAGCTTTGAGTCGGAACAGGTCATGGCACCTTTATAGGTAACGGGTTCGTTACTCTCAAGGAGTAAAACGTCATTACTCTCATTCTCCTCGACCATACCAATGTATCTGTCTGGAGGAAAAGAGTGTCTACCCGACCTCCTAGGTTCCAAAGTAATATTTACCGCAGCTGATGATGAAGGAACAGTTTCCTCCATTGGTTGCTCGGTTGTTGGTTCTTGAATCTCCGACAGTTCGAAGGTTCCATTACTTGTCCTATTCTCGAGGATTTCTTTCTCTAAGAACGTCGCACTAGCCGCAACAAAAACTCGATGTTCGGTAGGCGAGTAAAAGTAATGACCAAACATCCCTTTTGGATAACCAATAAAGTATGTCTTGACCGATCGTGGGCCGAGCTTATCGTCAGGTCTCCACTTGACATAAGCTTCGCAGCCCCAAACCCGAATAAAGGACAAGTTAGGGACCGTTCCCTTCCATAGTTCATATGGAGTCTTGTCTACAGCTTTAGACGGACTTCGGTTCAGTATTAAAGTAGCTGACAAAAGAGCGTATCCCCATAATGAATCAGGTACAACCGTGTGACTCATCATGGATCGAACCATATCTAGTAATGTGCGATTTCTCCGTTCGGACACACCATTCAACTGTGGCGTTCCAGGTGGAGTTAACTGTAGTACTATACCACAGCCTTTAAGGTGTTGATCAAACTCATTCGAAAGATATTCGCCACCACGATCCGAACGTAGTGCTTTAATCTTTCTATCCAGCTGGTTCTCAACCTTATTCTGGAATTCCTTGAACTTTTCAAAGGACTCACTTTTATGCTTCATTAAGTAGACATGTCCATATCTACTTAAATCGTCCGTGAAAGTTATAAAATATCTATAGCCATCTCTAGTGTTGATTGACATAGGTCCACACACATCTGTATGTATGAGTCCTAATAGGTCAGCAGCGCGCATTCCAACACCTTTGAAGGAAATTCGAGTCAATTTGCCTATGAGACATGATTCACACGTGCCAAAAGATTCATAGTCAAATGGGGAGATAGTCCCATTATCAATGAGCTTCTTCACGCGTTTTTCATTTATGTGTCCCATACGGCAATGCCATAAATAGGTTTGATCTTTGTCACCAACCTTTACCTTTTTACTATTCATATGCATAACATCTGTGCTTTGATCTAAAACATAAATTCCGTTTATGGAAACTGCTTTGCCATAAATCATTTCGTTTAACGAGAAAATACAGCTATTATCCCTTATTACAAAACAAAAACCGTCTCTAACAAGTACGGAAACATAAATAATGTTTTTAGATAAACTGGGTACATAGTAGCAGTTATTCAGCAATAACTCAAATCCACTCGGGAGCTGGATCACATATGTCCCCACTGAAACGGCAGCAACTTTAGCTCCAGTCCCCACTCGTAGGTCCACATCACCCTTTGCGAGAGTTTTGATGTTTCTTAGACCCTGCAAATGATTACACAGATGAGAACCACAACCAGTATCTAATACCCAAGTTCCGAAACTTGCATGGTTAATCTCAATCATATGAATAAAAGAAGGAGAAGACATACCAGCAGGAGCAACACGGCCTGCTTTGATGTCCTCACGGTACACGGGGCAGTTCCTCCTCCAATGCCCAATCTTGTGGCAATGGTGGCACTCCACGCTACCTTCATCACTCTTTGTCTTGCCTTGTGAGCTACCGCTAGACTCACCAGGCCCACTCTTGATTTGTCCCGCCTTTTTGAACTTCGGCTTTCCTACCGTTAGGTTAGCCTGTGCCTTGCCCTTACCCTTGCCCTTGTTTGCAATCATGAGAACGTCTTGTTTCACGCTCCCACTCAATTTCAGATCACTCTCGGTCTGAACAAGAAGTGAGTGGAGCTGATGAAGACTCTTATTCATGTCATTCATGTAGTAATTGGCCCTAAAAAGGGCATACCCATCATGAAGTGAATGAAGAATACGATCAATAATGATCTTCTCATCTATTTTGCAACCAAGTGCCTCCAGTTTCTCGACATTCTCAATCATATCGAGAATGTGTGGGCTAACAGCTTGCCCCTTCTGGAGTTTTGCTTCAAAGAAGCGACAGGTATGCTCATAGCTAACGATCCTCGGAGCTTTCGAGAACTCGTTAGAGAGCGTGGTGAAAATCTTATTCGCACCATGGGCAATGAATCGCCTTTGCAAATTTGATTCCATTGAAAAGATGAGTACGTTCTTTATCGCACCCGCCTCCATTACAAAATCTCTATAAGCAAATCGATCATCAGTACTCGCATTTGGGCCTGGGTCGACCGGTAGTGGCTCAGTCAAGTACTTGAGCTTACCGTCAGCAATGGCAGCATTCCGTAATGCCGCCTCCCAATCTGCGAAGTTGGACCCGTTATTCTTCAGTCGTGTAGACTGATTCATATTGTCCATGAAGATCTTAAGCCAGGTCTCACGTCCGAGCGTGGCACTTGGCATTGGGTCATCAGTATGGCCAGCCATTTGTTATTAACAGTTTATATCTGAATATATTTGACTGTGGAAAAAGAAAATAAATATGATAAGTTTCATCGTTTTAAATTTGTGTCTAAAAAACTGTTTAATTAGATGACTCGTGCATTTATACAATTGACCTCCCTCAAGAATTATATAAATGATCCCAAGACTCAATTTCTGTAAATTGATAAGCCAACCTCTTGGATAATTCTACTTTTAGAATTCCTGGTCGATAAATTTCTGTAAATTCTATCTATAGTCCATCATAATCACGAGATATTACTCGTACTATAATGTTGAGATAAAATAGGTCAACACTCACTACTTACCCAACGTAGAAGGGGTCATATTATGACTTTCGACGAAGAAGGGGCTCATAGTAGTTTTCCCTATAAAGACTAGTCTCAATTTTAATTTATAGGGGAAGGTCCCATAATCTTAACTTAAATTCATTTTAAGTGAACGAATGTCTAGCAACTCGAGAATGATTTAACTAAGGTGATGACCCTAAAAGCGAGTGACATCTGTATGTCCATGATTAAAATATTCAACCTATATGAATCATTTTACATGCATTTTATTAGGTGGTTTGGTTTAGGCGGAATATGATGCAATTTATTCTAGCATGTGAATAAGCAACGAGAAAAAATAAAAAAACGCAAAATAAAGCACCTAGTGTGGCCTAACTACCAAAATGAACAAAATACAAGTTGGAATCCTCCTTGGACCCGAGTCTTGATGTTCCATTGTCTTTGTAGCGGGAGTGAGCTATCCGATCTCCGGCTCGAATCTTCTCAAAATACATTTAAAATTACAGATGTAAACCTATTTACATTCTAATTAAAAATAATAATGAAAATTAAAATTACAAAGCGGAGATACGAGATCTCATAATACATCCAAGACTATGTTTCCTTCATTACGAAAACATAATCTACTAAGCCCACACTAGTAAATTACAACCGATTGTACAAAATTGCGTAAAATAAACCATTCAAGCGTCATTCAACATAATAAAAGCATCAACTAAAAATTAATCAAACAATGCAAAATTAAATTGATTAATTATCCAAACCACCTATCTAATCACGTGATAATTCCGTAATTAATCACGAGATATCATTCAAATCCAATGAAAATTCATAATTAATATGAATTACAACGATATTATTTTAAACCGCTTTAAAATAATATGGTATCAATGTGAACCGCTTCACAAAAAAAATTCCCGGTACGGTTACTGTTCACCGTCAGGAAAAACGAAAAAAAAAAAATTTTTATTTTTATTTTTTTTAAATAACTGTCACGGTTTTTTTTTAGAAAAACCGGAAAAAAACACAAAAAAAACGAAAAACAGCACTGCAGGCCGAGAAAAAGACGAATTTTTTTTTTTTTTTTTTTTTTTTATGTACAGCAGCCGAAACAGTGGCAAAAAAAAAATTGAACGGATCAAAAATCGATTTTGCTTATATTAACTAGATCGGTACAAACTAGCAATATCTAATCATTATTAAACATTGATACCGAAAATATGAAGCACAAATTGATGTTCATCAACAATCAAACCAAATCCATTCACGTTTTAATTCAATCAGTATTGAATCCTAAACATCTACAAATTTTCATATTATCATCTTAACCTATTAAAATAATAATACAATAATCGAATGGAACAACAACAAAAATCACACGGCCAAAAAAATTTGCACCGAAATTTTTTTTTTTTTTTTCTTATTAAAATTTATGCAATTCAAATTTTTTTTGAAAATCATATAAAAAAAATTCATAGCCCTAAAGCTCTGATACCACTTGTGGGATTTGTATCCGTATACAACCCTTTAAATCGACAGGATTATAATGAAAATTAACTTATAAGATTAATAGTCATAAACAAAATTGCATAAGACGAAGGGATTAAGAAATAACCTTAGTCATTGCGATAAAGGCCTAAGAACAAATACCAAAATAGGTATTCTCCTAATCAAAACACCCTAGATGGAACAAGATATGCCTTGAGATTGCTAGAACTCTTGAGAAACCGTTTTCTCTCCTTTTGTGAATTATGTGATGGTGGAGGCTCAACTTGTGATTAGGGTTCATCCAGAAAAAATAAAATAGGGAAACCAATTCCTTTATATAGTCCCCTATCACAAGGTATCCTAGTGTAATTAGGAAAGGTATTTTCTTTCCTAAAAACCCTCCATATGGCCGAAATTTAGAGTATTATAATACTTTATTTTCGGTTCATATTTAGCTATTTATATATTGCAATTAATATCCGTATATTATTAATTATAAATATCCGTATATTTACAATTTTACTAATTCAACATATCAGATTATATTTAATTTAGCTTGCAATATATATGACAATTAAATATAACCTTTTATATTTAATCGCGAATTACTGTTAATTCGTCTAAACAACATTATTTAATCTGTATTAAATAATTTTTTATCATCACATTGACTAACCGTTTAGTCAAAAACACTGACTAACCTTTTAGTCATATTATAAGGCATCAATATAATGATTTTCTCAAATAATCATATCTCTCGAACACATCCAATAGGTGTGACTTTTAGGGACCAGTTGATTACCGCCATCAGTATGACAATAACGTCAAACTTATCTAGCAAGTCAACCGTTATTGATAAACGTTAATCAACTGATTATTATACGAAGTATACCCTGTGAACCTACAGAGATTTATTTATGTTATTGCACTAACTGTGGAGGACACTGGCTCCAACACTAAAGCCTCTCCCTCCAGGATTAAGACGAGACAAGCACGGAGGATTCTGAGTACAAAACTCTTTGTAGCTTTTTTCGGTACCGGATAATCGTACTTTATAAACCGCTTGATGTGGAATTATATCAGTAACATTTATCGCCATGCTTGAAGGAAATGTAATTTCAGAAACTTTTAACTATCTTTTATTAATTAATACTATAAACCCTCAATTGAAAAAGAACAGTAATGGCGTAGGACGGTAGAAGAGAGAGAAAATTAGGGTAACAGCGGAGGCAAAAGCAACCTTTTGAAAGAGCTGCGATTTTGGAACAAGTTTTTGGGGATTATTGTATTTGTAGTCGCCAAAAGCAACCCAACTTGATTGACCCGACCCGTGACCTAAAACTGACCCGAACTACAACACTCGGATGTGATCCGAAATTCGATTTGACCCAACCTGACCATGACCCGATTTTTTTTAACCCGATCCATAATCACTCAACCCGAAAATGAACCGAAAAGACTTAAAATGGCTCTTTGTCTCTTATTCTTTTACTCGAAATGGCCCGACCCCAAATAACCTGACCCGGTTAACCCGAAATGGACCAGGCAACAAACCCAAAACCCGAAATGACCCGCCGACCCGAATTAACCCGAAATCAACGAGAGACCCGAATTGACCCGACTCGATTGACCCGTTTGCCAGGTCTATTCATATTGGTTGTGATTTTGTGAAGGTATAAGACTGTCAAAAATTCTCATTTAAGACGTGGGGACCTATTTTAAGTTTAAGCCGGATCAAATGTCTCTCACAAAGAACAAGTGGGGGGTCTATTTGCTTCGCACTTGTTCTTTGTGATGGAGGTTTGATTCGTCTTAAGCATAAAACGGATCGTCCCGTCTTAAATGAGAATGGAGGTAAGACCGTTGATTGAGCTAACAGTTGTGTAAGGATCAAAGTTGACGCTGAATGGAAAAATAATTTGATAGCATCTTCTGGAATGGTCGCTTATGCTCCTAATGGATCGATCTTATTTGGGGTGGGGGTGGGGGTGGTGGCCGGTGGGGGTGTTTCTAAATTCAGGGCAGAACTCCATATCCAAGCGGAAGCTTTAGCTATCAAAACTACCATTAAATGGGCTCTGAACATGGGTTATCGTCATCTCCATATCCTTTATGATTGTCTACAACTCCTCTTTCTGGTGTACGGCCTACGAGTGTAATGAAAGTCAACATTCTATCAGCGAGATCCTTGAAGACCTAAATTACTTATATCCGTCTTTCCACTCTTTCTTTTTCGTTTATTCACCGTAGACAGTGGTGGAGCTAGGGGGCTAGCAGGGGCGCTCGCCCCCCCCCCCCCCGATGGATGAGATTTTCGGAAATTGTAGTTGATATTTTAGAAATTTTTTCGAGGGTACCTTATTTTATAAGGCGTTCGCCCACCCTAAAATTTTCCGCCCCCCTAAATTGAAATCTTGGCCCAGCCACTGATATTCGTAGACTAAATAAAAGAGCCCACGGAATTGCTAGCAATTTCTCGGGACCTTAATGTAACATGTCTCTTTACTACTGCAAAAAAAAAAAAGATCATTGATTGGGCAAACAGTTGTGTCAAGTTTATCGGGTTAAGGCTTGTAGGAACGAATGCTTAGTTAACTAGTGATATTATGGACATACCAGTATCATTTGTGTTAAATGTAATCTTAGGTAGTAGAATTTGGGACGATTTTTTTAAATAATGCGAAAATATAAAGTATTTGTCGTTTTGAAAGTATTTATCGAAATGATGTACACGTAGACTTGACTTTTCAAAACCTGAAACACGGAACAAATGTAAAAAAATGCATGGACACATCATTCGCCATTGTTTCCTTCACAAAACCCGCAATTTCAAATGACCTATTTGTTTTAGTCTATTTCGGTAATTTTGCATTTTCCTACTCGCTAACAACACACCATTTTTGTGTTTCAGGTTTCTACAAACCGCTTCTTTATGTGTATGATCCAAATTGTGGGATATTTGTTCCGTTCTGTGTTAGGTCTGAAATTTTTCCAAAAACCTTAAGTAGACTAGCTTCATGGCTCTTAATGCCATGACTCCATGAGCCATATTGAGCCGTTTGTACCAACCAAGAAAATTTGTTGGCCTAACTCATACATGTGTTAGGTTGTGGCATACCATGACTCACGGCCCAAATTTCACTCATGCCAAGTATAAGACTATAAGTACGAAGCCCAAACACGAAAGACAAGTTTTCTTACAAACTATAAAATGCAGCAATTTTTTAGACAGTACTCTTGAAAATAAGAGAGAGACTCTTGAAAAAGTTCTATAAAAGCAAACAAACCCCTTTCCCCTTTGCCCTTTCTCCAACCCTAACCCTAACAATGGCATCATCAGCTTCTAAAGGTAATTCTCATCGCTACTGCTTCTTCAATCTCTTTTTAATTTGGTAGTTTTAATGAATTTGTTTTATTTATTTATTTATTTATTTATTGTGTAGATACTGAAATTGACAAGATATTAGCGGTTTCAGAAGAAAAAGATTTGTTAGAAATATCATTGATGTCCGGTTCAAGTCGGATTTTATTAGAACATAACTATTATCCGAATTCGGGTTGTGCATTTTCCCCACCCATTGATAATCGCTTCGTTTATTTGGTTGGTACCTATAATGCTGAACTTACTTCAGATGTTACTTACTACGATTTGAGTGATCCCGAACGTGAACCCTTCGAAGCCCCTTCAACTATATCTCGTCGTACTTGTGGATGTGAACCCAGACTCATTCTTTTGGGAACTAAATTGTTGGCATTTCCCGTTTATAAAATGGATTCTAAATTTTTATTCGAGGTGTTAGATACCGCTTCTAAACCGTTACAATGGCTCCCCTTGACATCTCGTCCCAATCTTCCCTTTGGTGGAGATGATGATCTTGTCGCCTACTTTGTTATTTCGTATGCAACTCATTTCAACAATTTGTTTATTTCTTTGGGTAATGCTGAGACCTCTTTCACTATGTGCTATGATGATTCTAAGGATTTATGGACTCATCCTTGTGAAACCCCATTACCTTTTTACGACCAAGGTAAATTTGTCGATGGTCTATGCTATGGATTTCCTAAACGTGACCCTTACGACTTTAGTTATAATTTTAACTATTTAGCTTGTTATAAGTT
>JAIUZE010000476.1:0-30849 GCA_022085475.1 Heliosperma pusillum
CTCTATGGTGCAATTATAATCCTTACAGATAAACATCAGCAAACAAACATCAACATAATCAAAATAGATTAAGATTCATCAAACATCAAATCATTAAGTTAACAGAAACTATTCGAATCACCTGAAATTCATAAGCATATGAACCTTCTTTCCTGAACTGTCTTCTTTCGGAAACTTCAGAAATTCTGTTCTTATCGACTAATGACATTCTTAAAGAACAAACCAAAGATTGCCACATGTTTCGGTTCAATGAATCTCCGACAAACACCATTCTTTTCCCTCTCAACATCTCCAACATTTTCTTCCCATCAAATCTAAGATATTATTGCAATTGAAATCCGAAATCATTCAATAACTAATAATAATTGATCAAAAAGTTCATTTCAAAAAAGGAATAAAGAACAGACCTTGGAATATCACACCCATGAGGCTGCCATCTATACCTCAAGTAACCAAGATCAAGACGACCATTGTTGTAACAATTGAAGGCGTAGTCGAGATACGGGCATGACCCGGGTTGGTAGTTCGGGTCAGAATCATCCTCAACCCAATTCCCATCAAATATATCACAAGAACTGATCTTTTCTCCAATTACACCACTGTCATCTCCCCTCTGACTTCTTGGAGGGTCGGAATCGATACCATCAGCGAAACTTGGCCCGTTTTCAGTAAACCAAACCGACCCGTTTTGAATGACAGTAGGAAAATGGTTTGGGATGGAAGATAAGGAAGTAATAGAGTTGGAAGTAGAAAGAAGCTTTGAAGTTACAGTTGATTCATTAATGGAGGTTAAAGAGTAATTTGGTGTTAATAATGGAGAATTTAGTAACAAGAATAAGAGTGATAAAAGTATTAGAAAAAGTGTGAAGATTGATTGGGTTTTTCTTGCCATCGTAGCAGAAAAAAGAAAGATGATTATTATAAGTTTTATGATAATTTTTTTTTGATTATTATGAATTTATGATACTGTTTTGATGGTAGTTATAGAGTTCGTTTGACAGTTATATTTCTGTTATAGGGTACATGAATTTGGCGGCAAAATGTATAACTGAAATAACAGAACTTTATGAAGTGGGCAGAGTTGATGTAATTTACCCTGAATTTTTTCATAAGAATAATACAAGAAGCAAGTCTCGGATGAGACGGTTCTCTTTTATAAAAAAATACTTGTTATTGTAGATAACAACAAAACAGTTGCCTTTCTTCATTGAACATCATCACAATTTATAGTACAAGGGAGAAGAAGAGACGGGCATCCGGAGAGCCAAAGCAACCGGAAAGCCTCATACTAATTACATATTATTAAACACAAATGAATGCCATAATAAAGCTTATTACCCCCTCAAGTTGGAGCATAGGGATTCAATATGCCCAACTTGCTAACTAATGCCTCAAATTGAGACACGCCAAGTGCTTTGGTAAGCACGTCAGCCAACTGAACAATGGTAGAAACATGCGAGGGAGCAATAAGACCTTCTTGGATGGCATCGCGAACAAAGTGACAGTCTATCGTCTCGATGTGTTTGGTGCGCTCGTGAAAGACGGGATTGTGAGCAATATGTAATGCAAATTTACTATCACATGAGATGGATGTGGGTGAAGCAAGCGTGAACAGTCAAGGGCGAGATCACCTAAGAGGGGGAGGGGGTGAATTAGGTGTCTATTTAAAATTTTAAGCTTAATTAAAGCTTCTTTAAAAACTCTATGATCACTAAGACACTACTTAGAAGAAAGGAGAAGTTGACACTTCGAACTAGAAAGTTAGAAGTATTCAACAACGATTCAGCAAGTAAATGTCACAGTGGAATCAACAGTGAAATCTGAGTGCAGCGGAAATATTAAAAACGAATTAGACAAAACTCAAGGATGTTTTTTAAATTGGTTCGGTCACTACTCCGCGACCTACATCCAACGTTATCTTATTAAACATCTTTGACGTAAACTCATACAAACAAATACCCCGAATAATAAAACAACTCCCCAACCTACTCCGGTTGCTATTTGCTCAATGCTACTCCGCACCAAGACTTATGCTCAAAGCTACTCCGCTAAGAGACTTCCCCAACTCTTTCGAGTTGCTATTGCTCAAGGCTACTCCGCCAAGAGACTTCCCCAACTCTTTCGAGTTGCTAGTTGCTCAAGATAACTCTATCTTAAGACTTGTTCTACTCGTTTGTTACAAGACTTGAGTTTCTCAAAATGTTCACAAAATGAACGGTGGAGAAAACGATTAAGTACTAACACGAGATCATCGAACACAATACATGCTTTGTTACAACGAACTAGATTTTTGTAAAAGACTTAAGAAAAATATTTTGCAAAACAATTAAGTATGAAATGTTAAATGATTTTTGCAAAGATAATTACTCAATAAAACTCAAAGTCTTTTAAGCTTGAAAATGTTTTGTTGTTGCACACTTGTTCAAATGAAATGAGTGTAATATTTATAGTGTAAGATATAGTGTACCTTACAATAAAAATAATACACTACTATGAAGTACAAGAGTTTAAAATAATATAAAAGTTGAAGCTTGAGCAACAATTGAAGTGCCAAAATGAGGCAGCCAAAACCGTGGCCCCTTATGCAAGAAAGATAAATTCTTGCATAAGTAACCAAGTTTACTAGGGACTCTAATTTTTCAGCCACATTTTAGACAAAAAAAGGTTAGATTTTTTTATCAAGAAATACTATAAATGGTGATGTTTATGGGGACCATAAACATTACCAAATATAGTAAAAGTAAGCAATCATTTTTAGCAAGTGTCTTCTTCTCCAAGACAACAAAAACTTCCTTCCAATAATAAGGATCAAACCAGAAATTTCAGCAAGGCAAAAATGTTGATCAAAGATTTTGAAAGCAATTTTCAAGAGTTAAGTAATTTCGAAATACTTAAGAGCCAGAAACCACACTGACATGTCACTGTCAGTTTTGAAGTACTTAGCATGAATCGAGTTTAATGATCTCGGTGAACGCAAGCCTAAGAGTTATTGGATCACACATGCACACAATTTTAACAACTTCCCCCTCTTGACATCATCAAGTAGGAAGAATAACATTCTAATGCAACAAAGTAACAAAGTTAGTTTATAAACCACATAGTTCAAGAAAATTAAACAAATACTACCAAGTTCATGCAACAATATAACAAACATAAAGCCATGAGCAAAACAATATAACTCTGATACCACTTGTGGGAAATAACTGTTTACAGCCCCTTAAAATTTAGGATTATAACAAAATTATATAATATGAAATTGCAAGTCATAGATATGAAAACGATACAAATGTAGAGAAAATGAATTAAACCTTTGGTCCTTAGCAAAATCGGCCTAAGAACAGATATCAAAATAGATATCCTCCTAATTGTCTCACCCAAGATAGATCGAGATATGCCCTTCTCCTTTGCTAGAAAGATCGATTCAAAGTTACTGTTAACTTTTTAGGTTTTGTATTTAGTGTGTGATGGAGGCACAAGTTGAGAGAGTGAAAATTAGGTTAGAATTTTTCTCTTGTTCCCTTTGTTCTCACGGCAAGCATAGGGTTTTATGAGGAGTTTTGTCTCCTCAAAACCACTACCCATGGACCGAAAAACCCGAGTGTATCTGGACACTTTTTCCGGTCATTTTAGCTTCTAATATAATGTACTACATTATAATCGTCATTAGTCAAAGACCGACATTATAATACATCATTAATTATAAATATCCGTATATTTATAATTTTCCAATTAATTATAACGGTTTATGTTTAATTAGCTTACATTGTATACAACAATTAAATATAACCTTTTATATTCAATTTACGAATTACAGTTAATTCGTCTTAGCTAACCTTATTTAATCGTTATTAAATAATTATATCATCATCACATTGACTAACCTTTTAGTCAAAAACACCGACTAACCTTTTAGTCATTTAATCAGGCATCAATATGATTATTTTCTCAAATAATCACATCTCTCAATCACATCCTTTAGGTGTGACTTTTAGGGACCAGTTGATCACCGCCATCTGTATGACGATAACGTCAAACTTATCTAGCAAGCCAACCGTTATCGATAAACGGTAATCAACTGATTACAATACAAAGTATACCCTGTGAACCTACAGAGATTTATTTATGTTATTGCACTAACTGTGGAGGACACTGGCTCCAACAATCTCCCACTTGTCCGTTCAAGTGTATGTGCGATAACCGATTCTCATATCCATAATAAATTTCTCCCACTCAATGTAAACCAATTTGCAAAGTCCGTATTCACAAAGGTCGTAGTTTACAAGTGATCAGCATCAAGAGTGGTTTCCCCGACTAGAGAGTAACTTAACTGATAAACGAATCTTCATTCGAGCATGGCCATGCATTTCAGTTACAGCTACTCGAGTGGCCCTGAGAAATGTCATATCCTGATAAAGGATGGATATTTTCTTCAACTCGAATCTTGCAGATACAAGTGCAGTATGAAATGACCCAGTGAAAATCTACTTAGCCTCCTGTTACGGTCGACCATGAGAAAGAAACCAAAGTCCACCCAAAAACTGCCTTTATCTCAAGAGACAGTCGATAGTCAAAAGAATCGACTCTAGGAACACTATGGATGTCCTATCCACGACCTGGCACCTAATGTTCTGAAACATTTAGGACTCCATAAAGTCGTCACAAAATGTCCTGCGCAATATCATTATAACTCGCATCTGTGATCGATCAGTCAACAGTTTGACTTATGGCTCGTTGAACCCACCATCAATCGACGTCACAAAATAATTGCCAGAGTTATCAGCTCATGTAAGCAATTACGGACCCAAAACAAAATATAATGTAATTCAGTTCACTTTGTGGTGTTCAATGTTGTCAGTACAACCCACATGAAAAACAAAATATAAAACAAAACGATGATTTTATTAATAGTTTTATGAAAAAGATACAGGTGTCTAATCCATATAAAACAACTAATACAACTCAGGAACACGTTTGATTCTCATGGAAATAACGTGCTCTTCATGCTTATCATATCTTAACGGTTTAGTGAGAGGATCTGCAACGTTATCATCCGTAGCAATCTTGTCTATCACTATCTACCTTTACTCCACGTAATCTCGGATCATGTGAGCCTTCCGTTGTACATGCCTAGATTTGTTGCTGGACTTAGGCTCTTTAGCCTGGAAGATGGCACCACTATTATCACAATAGATGGTGATCGGGTCATCCGAACTAGGAACTACGGTTAGTCCCTGTAAGAACTGACGCATCCATATAGCTTCCTTCGCAGCCTCTGAAGCAGCATAGTACTCGGACTCAGTCGTAGAATCTCTATAACATTTTTTTGTTTGGAGCTTTTCCAGCTGACCGCAGCGCCATTAAGAGTAAACACGAATCCAGACTGAGATTTCGAGTCATCTCGATCCGTTTGGAAGCTAGCATCTGCGTAACCGATTGCGCATAGCTCAGTGTCTCCTCCATAAGTCAATACCCAATCCTTAGTCCTCCGTAGGTACTTAAGGATATTCTTAACAGCCATCCAGTGTGTTTCACCTGGATTGCCTTGGTACCGACTTGTCATACTCAATGCATATGCCACGTCTGGACGTGTGCATATCATGGCATACATGATCGATCCTATAGCTGATGCATAAGGAATCCGACTCATGCGCTCGACCTCTTCCGATGTCTTTGGTGCCTGAGCTTTCTCAAATGCATCCCAGAGACCATGGAAGGTTCCCCTTCTTGGAGTTGGTCATGCTGAATCTCTCAAGAATCTTATCTATATAAGACTCCTGACTTAGGGATAACATCCGTCGTGATCTATCTCTGTAGATACGGATCCCCAAAATTCTTTGTGCCTTCACCCAGATCTTTCATCTGGAAATGGTTCTTTAACCAAACTTTTACCGAAGTTAAGAGAGGTATGTCATTCCCAATCAAGAGTATGTCATCAACATACAATATTAGGAAGACAATCTTGCTCCCACTCGACTTGATATATAAGCATGGTTCCTCGACCGATCGAGTAAATCCATTCTCTTTTATCACCTGGTCGAAACGATGATTCCAACTCCGAGAAGCTTGCTTAAGTCCATAAATGGAACGCTTAAGCTTGCATACCTTCTTAGGATTTTTAGGATCAATGAAACCTTCGGGTTGTACCATGTACAACTCCTCCTCCAAATAACCGTTTAAGAAGGCGGTTTTCACATCCATTTGCCAAATTTCATAGTCATGAAAAGCGGCAATCGCTAAGATTATCCGAATGGAACGCAGCATAACTACGGGTGCAAAAATTTCATCATAGTGCAATCCTTGCACTTGAGTGAAACCCTTTGCCACTAGTCGTGCCTTGTATGTATCTGGTTGTCCTTCTACAGAATGCTTTATTTTATAAAGCCATTTGCACTGAAGAGGCCGAACCTTATCAGGTAAGTCAACCAGATCCCATACATTATTCTCATACATAGAGTCCATCTCGGATTGCATGGCTTCAAGCCATAGCTTAGAGTCGGAACATGTCATGGCACCTTTATAGGTAGCGGGTTCGTTACTCTCTAGGAGTAAAACGTCATCTCTCCCATTCTCCTCGACCATACCAATGTATCTGTCTGGAGGAATGGAGACTCTACCCGACCTCCTGGGTTCCTCAGGAATATTTACCGCAGCCGATGATGAAGGAACAGTTTCCTCCATTGGTTGCTCGGTTGTTGGCTCTTGAACCTCCGACAGATCGAAGGTTCTATCACTCGTCTTGTTCTCGAGAAATTCTTTCTCTAGAAACTTCGCACTAGCCGCAACAAAAACACGTTGTTCGGTAGGCGAATAAAAGTAATGACCAAACATTCCTTTTGGATAACCAATAAAGTATGTCTTGACCGATCGTGGGCCGAGCTTATCGTCAGGTCTCCATTTGACATAAGCCTCGCAGCCCCAAACCCGAATAAAGGACAAGTTAGGGACCGTTCCCTTCCATAGTTCATATGGAGTCTTGTCTACAGCTTTAGACGGACTTCGGTTAAGTATTAGAGCAGCTGACAAAAGAGCATATCCCCATAATGAGTCAGGCACAACCGTGTGACTCATCATGGATCGAACCATATCAAGCAATGTTCGATTTCTCCGTTCGGACACACCATTCAATTGTGGTGTTCCAGGTGGAGTTAACTGTAGTACTACACCACAGTCTTTAAGGTGTTGATCAAACTCATTCGAAAGATATTCGCCACCACGATCTGAACGTAGTGCTTTAATCTTTCTATCCAGCTGGTTTTCAACCTTATTCTGGAATTCCTTGAACTTGTCAAAGGACTCACTTTTATGCTTCATTAAGTAGACATAACCATATCTACTCAAATCGTCCGTGAAAGTGATAAAATATCTATAGCCATCTCTAGCGTTGATTGACATAGGTCCACACACATCAGTATGTATGAGTCCTAATAGGTCAGCAGCGCGCATTCCAACACCTTTGAAGGAAATTCGAGTCATTTTGCCTATGAGACATGATTCACACGTGCCAAAAGATTCATAGTCAAATGGGGAGATAGTCCCATTATCAATGAGCTTTTTCACGCGTTTTTCATTTATGTGTCCCATACGGCAATGCCATAGATAGGTTTGATCTTTGTCACCAACCTTTGCTTTCTTATTACTCACATGCATTATCTCTGTGGTTTGATCTAAAACATATATTCCATTTATGGAAACAGCTTTACCATAAATCATATCGTTCAAAGAGAAAATACAGCTATTATCCTTTATTACAAACGAAAATCCGTCCTTATCAAGTACGGAAACTGAAATAATGTTCTTAGATAAACTGGGTACATAGTAACAGTTATTCAGAAATAACTCAAAACCACTAGGGAGTTGGATTACATATGTTCCCACTGAAACGGCAGCAACTCTAGCTCCATTCCCCACCCGCAGGTCCACATCACCCTTTGCGAGAGTTGTGATGCTTCTTAGGCCCTGCAAATGATTACACAGATGAGAACCACAACCAGTATCTAGTACCCAAGTTCCGAAACTTGCATGGTTAATCTCAATCATATGAATAAAAGATGACGTACCAACAGGAATGACGCGGCCTGATTTTACGTCTTCAGCATACACGGGGCAGTTCCGCCTCCAATGCCCAGACTTGTGGCAATGGTGGCACTCCACGTTATCTTTGCTCTTTGTCTTGCCTTGTGAGCTACCGCTAGTCTCACCAGGCCCACTCTTGACCTTTCCTGGCTTTTTGAACTTTTGCTTCCCTACAGCTAGGTCAGCTTGAGCCTTGCCCTTACCCCTACCCTTGTTGTTAATCATGAGAACGTCCTGTTTCACGCTCCCACTCAATTTCAGATCACTCTCGGTCTGTACGAGAAGTGAGTGGAGCTGATGAAGACTTTTCTTCATATCATTCATATAGTAATTTGCCCTGAAAAGGGCAAAACCATCATGAAGTGAATGGAGCACACGATCAATAATGATCTTCTCATCGATTTTACAACCAAGAGCCTCCAGCTTCTCGACATTCTCGATCATAGCAAGAATGTGTGGGCTAACCGCTTGGCCCTTCTGGAGTTTCGCTTCAAAGAAGCGACAGGTGTACTCATAGCTAACGATCCTCGGAGCTTTCGAGAACTCGTTAGAGAGAGTGGTGAAAATCTTGTTTGCACCCTGGGCTATGAATCGCCTCTGCAAATTGGATTCCATTGCAAAGATGAGTACGTTCTTTAACGCACCCGCCTCCATAACGAAATCACTATAAGCAAGTGATTCATTTGCTCCTGCATTGGGGCCTGGGTTAGTTGGTAGTGGCTCAGTCAAGTACTTGAGCTTACCGTCAGCAATGGCAGCATTCCGTAATGCCGCCTCCCAGTCCGCAAAGTTGGACCCATCATTCTTCAGTCGCGTGGACTGATTCATGTTGTCCATAAAGATCTTTAGCCAGGACTCGCGAGCGAGTGTAGCACTTGGCATTGGGTCGTCTGTACGTCCAGCCATTTGTTATTTTAGCAGTTATATCTTTATATAACGTATTCAAGAAACTGTGAAAAGAAGAAAAAATTATGATAAGTTTCATCGTTTTAAAATTAAGTCTTAATGCAAAAACTGTTTAATGCGATGACTCATGCATTTATACAATTGACCTCCCTCAAGAATTATATAAATGATCCCAAGACTCAATTTCTGTAAATTGATAAGCCAACCTTTTGGCTAATTCTACCTTTAGAATTCTCGGTCGATAAATTTCTGTAAATTCTATCTTATAGTCCATTATAATCCCGAGATATTACTCGTACTATAATGTTGAGATAAAATAGGTCAACACTCACTACTTACCCAACGTAGAAGGGGTCATATTATGACTTCCGACGAAGAAGGGGTTCATAGAAGTTTTTCCTATAAAGACTAATCTCAATTTTCATTTTAGAGGAAGATCCCATCATCTTAAATTTAATTCATTTTAAGTGAACAAATTCTAGCATTTCGTGAATGATTTAGACTAAGGTGATGGCCCTATGAACGAGTGACATCTGTATGTCTATGATGAAAATTCAAACTATATGAAACATTTTTCATGCATTTTAGGTGGTTTGGTTTAGGCGGAATATGATGCAGTTATTTAACATGTGAATGAAAAACAAAAGAACGGAAAAATACGTAAACTATTACAACGGTCCTAGTGTGGCCTATCTACCAAAATGAACAGTAAATACAAGTTTGGAATCCATCCTTATGGACCCGAGAAGCTTGACTTTGTCTCATCTTGGTCCATGTAGCGGGAGTGAGCATCCGATCTCCGTCTCTAGTCTTCTTAAAATTACATTTAAAAATTACAAAATAAACCTATTTACATTCTAATTCCAAAACATAATTAAAAGAAAAATAAAAGAAGATTCGAGATCTCAAAATTACAACCAAACCATGTTTTCATCATTACGAAAACATGATTAACTAAAGCCACACTAGGTATTACATTTTTCAACCAATTGCAAAAATACGTAAAATAAACCATTCATTCATTCATTCAACAAAAATGCATCAACTATATAAATTAATACTACAAAACATAATTCATTAATTATGTTGATTAATTATCCAAACCACCATTCAAACCGATCAAAATTATGTGACAATTCCTTAAGGGTGTTGCTCATTCATGGACATGATTTACTCAATCATGGACAAAAATGACCATAATACCCTTCACATTTTTACATCCCCATTTTCCAAAGAAAAACAATCCTCTCAAAGAAAACCCCTCTACCTCCTGCAACATCTCACCTACACTGACAACCGTCTGACCAAACACCCGACGCTGACTCCCCTACACTGACCGCACCACCACCACCGTCTGACCGAACACCCAACTGCAATTGTAGCCGTGCCTCTTCACCGTGTACCTCATCCTCGTCTCTTCCCCCTTCCATAGCACCGCGTGGCTGACGGCACCATGGCCGACGCCACTGACACCAACTACGCCGACGCCACGCACTGACACCACCTGCGCTGATGATTACGATTGGTTTGCGAACTCAGTTTGATACCATAAAGATTCCTACAAGCGGCGCCGACGATGACGTTGATGGAGGATTGGAGTCTGGCCATGGTGGAGGAGATTATATAGCTTATTGTGGTGGGGATAGGCCAGGGTAATCGGGAGGGTTAATTTTGGATGGTGGCTAATTAATTAGGGAAAAGAATGGAGGGAGTAGTCAGGGGGATTGAAAAAGGGTAGTCTTTGTCAATTTTGTGAGAAAATGTCCATGATTGAGTAAAAGGTGTCCATGAAAGAGCAATTACGTTCCTTAATTGCCCACAACAATTTTAATCTTCCATAATCCATTTTTATTTTAAACCTTTTTAAAATAATCGGGTATCATTATTGTGAACCTTTTCACAATAACAAACAAACAAACATTATCTTTATAATGTCAAAAAAAAAAAAAAAACAATTTTTTTTTTCTCTCTACGGAGCACTGTTCACGTGAACAGTACCAGTACCGATTTTTTTTTTTTATTTTATTGATTTCTCACGGTTTAATCAAAAACCGAAAAACAGTAAAAAAATAAAAATAAAAAACTAATGCTGCTGCCTTTTATAAAAAAACAGAAATTTTTTTTTAAAGCAGTGAACAGTAACCGGGCAGCAAAAAAATTTTCGGTGATGCCAATATCGCTAGATCGGTACAAATTTCAATATCTAATCGTTATTAAAATTGATTCAAACTAGATTAT
The DNA here is from genome assembly GCA_022085475.1 of Heliosperma pusillum. Taxonomy (NCBI): domain Eukaryota; kingdom Viridiplantae; phylum Streptophyta; class Magnoliopsida; order Caryophyllales; family Caryophyllaceae; genus Heliosperma; species Heliosperma pusillum. Next base: position 11,218 of record JAIUZE010000476.1, read on the forward strand.
TCAATTTAACCTTTTAAAATGAACATCTAAATCATGATTAAATCGATTATCCTTATATTCATTTAATCACAATCGCTTTGAACATCATTAAAATTGAATCATTATTCAAAAATCATCAATTTAAAACAATGAATCCGAAAATAATAGCAACAACAAAATCAAACAATTCCATCTTATTTTAATTTAATCCTTATCAAATTAAAACAACCACAAATTTATTATATTGAATTTTAACCTATTAAAATAACAATATCAATAAATCAACAATGGGAAAAACAAAACCCTAAAAAAAAATCACACGGCTACACAAAAAAAAAATTCCAGCCGTGACAAAAAAATTTTCCGGTAAAATCAAATTTTTTTTCTCAAATTTATATTTCATAAAAATGAAAAAGATATAATATAATTTTGTAGCCAATAACTCTGATACCACTTGTGGGAAATAACTGTTTACATCCCCTTAAAATTTAGGATTATAACAAAATTATATAATATGAAATTGCAAGTCATAGATATGAAAACGATACAAATGTAGAGAAAATGAATTAAACCTTTGGTCCTTAGCAAAATCGGCCTAAGAACAGATATCAAAATAGATATCCTCCTAATTGTCTCACACAAGATAGATCGAGATATGCCCTTCTCCTTTGCTAGAAAGATCGATTCAAAGTTACTGTTAACTTTTTAGGTTTTTGTGTTTAGTGTGTGATGGAGGCACAAGTTGAGAGAGTAAAAATTAGGTTAGAATTTTTCTCTTGTTCCCTTTGTTCTCACGGCAAGCATAGGGTTTTATGAGGAGTTTTGTCTCCTCAAAACCACTACCCATGGACCGAAAAAACCCGAGTGTATCTGGACACTTTTTCCGGTCATTTTAGCTTCTAATATAATGTAATACATTATAATCGTCATTAGTCAAAGACCGACATTATAATACATCATTAATTATAAATATCCGTATATTTATAATTTTCCAATTAATTATAACGGTTTATGTTTAATTAGCTTACATTATATACAACAATTAATATAACATTTTATATTCAATTTACGAATTACAGTTAATTCGTCTCAGCTAAATTTATTTAATCATTATTAAATAATTATATCATCATCACATTGACTAACCTTTTAGTCAAAAACACCGACTAACCTTTTAGTCATTTAATAAGGCATCAATATGATTATTTTCTCAAATAATCACATCTCTCAATCACATCCTTTAGGTGTGACTTTTAGGGACCAGTTGATCACCGCCATCTGTATGACAATAACGTCAAACTTATCTAGCAAGCCAACCGTTATCGATAAACGTTAATCAACTGATTACAATACAAAGTATACCCTGTGAACTTACAGAGATTTATTTACGTTATTGCACTAACTGTGGAGGACACTGGCTCCAACATCTAGGACATGTCATCGTCCTCATCAATCATCATATTCATTATCGGTTTTTCCCGGCTTTGGTAAGATCGGTAAGAATAGTCTTCAACTCCGTATTTTCCATCCGAACTTCCACTACGTCTTTGCTTTTCCCAACCTCACACTTCTCTTTTGACGGATTTTTGCTTTCGATTCGGTTTTCTCACCATCATTAAACAAATCATCATCATCAAAAAGATCATTCAACTCCTTGATTTGTTCCTCATTCAACTTGGTTTTGCCCTTTCCTTTTCTTTTCTTTTTTTTCAATCTTTATTTCACCTTTTTTTTTTTTACATTTTTCAAATTCAACTTCTTTTGTCTTAACAATCTCCTTTTCTCCATCTCCTTTTCCGGTTCCCTTCTCATTTTCCTCTTCGTTTTCTTCTTCTCCAAATCACTTTTTCATTTTTCACTATTTCTTTCTCAATGTTCTCTACAACTTCATTGATAATCACACCACAACCTACATGTAGAGGATGCCGTGGGCTTTGGTTTGAACGAATCCCGAATTTGTTTGACAGTTTTGATTTGGGCTTTCTTGGGAGGCATTATTTTAAGTATAAAGGTAAGTGTTATGGAAGGTATGAGGGAGGCTATATGTGGGACGGTTAAGGCATGAAGAAGGAGTAAAGGTGATGTGATATTTTGGTGAGTTGTTTTGTGGGCTCTATGCATGTCACATTATTACACAAAGGATAATACTTGTTAATTAACATTCAAACATGGTTAATAAAACACACTTAATCACATATGTACACATTAAAATGTATCAACCACTCTAATCAATCATTGAGATAAATCATCTACTCATAGAATTATGCGCAATCCAACAAACCAATTTCCAACCTAAGTTTTACGAATTGTTCTCTTTCAAGCGGTTTTGTAAAAATATCGGCAATTTGATTTTCGGTTCTACAAAAGTTAAGACGGATTTGACCTTTTTCCACATGATCACGTAAAAAGTGATGTCTTATGTCAATGTGTTTAGTCCTCGAGTGTTGTATCGGGTTCTTAGAAAAGTTAATGGCACTTGTATTATCATAAAAAATAGGAGTGGAATCGAATACAATACTATAGTCTTTCAATTGTTGTCGAACCCATAGAATTTGCGCGCAACACAATGCGGCACTAACATACTCGCTTTCGGCGTAATCCGCATCCGAATACCTTAGCATCTCCTTTATGTACTTTTGTTGATGAATCATCACACCATCTTGAGTTTGCTTGATTTGTAGCCCAAGGAAGAAGCCAAATTCTCCCATCATACTCATTTCAAACTTAGATTTCATTAGTTCCGAAAAGTACAAATAAAGGAGTTCATTAGTAGCACCAAAAATAATGTTATCGACATAAATCTCATTCCTCTTGAATTAATTAAGTTCCTCTTGCATCTATATCACCCAATTTTCATCTTCAAGGGCCATGGTGATATTTGTCGGTTCGGTTTGTGAGAGGAACGCATGAAATGCAAATAAATCATTGAGAGATGCTTTTGTCTTTCTTCCCGAGTTCAGGTCACTGCTTAAGTTTGAGAGGGGGTGAGATGATTGGTGCTTCCACTTTCTAGGTACGATTTGTGAGCTTGAGACATTTTTGGGTTCTGATGTCACAGTGGGTTCCACAGTGACATCTGGTTCATTTGGTGAGTTTGAATGGGGGTTCGTTTCTGGTTGTTCATTCAGTTCATGTGGTTCCCCATTCCCCCTGGATGTATTAGCCTCATTTTGGTCAGAAAGTGGATTCATTCCCCCTGAATTTTGACCTGCCTCACCACCATTCAACAGTGGATTCAACTGTGAAATGGTCTCTTCCTCGTTATGTACTTCAACCATGTCATGTCGAATCATTCCAAGCTCAAAGTCCTCATTTTCATCATCCTCTTCCTGTTCATTAGAATGAAAAAGATTAGACTCATCAAAAATGACATGTACACTTTCTTCCATTTTCATAGTTCGTTTATTGTACACTTTATAAGCCTTGCTACGATCCGAATATCCAACAAAAACGGCCTCATCACTACGAGCATCAAATTTACCCAAATTATCCTTTCCATTGTTGTGAACAAAGCATTTGCTTCCAAAGCATTTCAAATAGGATAAATTAGGCTTTCTTCCTTTAAGCAATTCGTAGGAAGTTTTATTAAGCATTTTTCGGATCATAACATGGTTATAAATATGGCATGATGTGTTGAAGACTTTGGCCCAAAAATTCTTTGGCACTTTACTACTCAAGAAAAGTAGCCAAACATAACGTGAAAAATCATCAACAATCACACACAAAAAACGACTACCACCTCTACTTCTTATACGCATAGGACCACACAAATCAATATGAAGAAGTTCAAGAGGTTTTGAAGTACTAACAAACTTTTTGGATTTAAAGGAGGATCGAACTTGTTTTCCTTTAACACAATCTTCACACAATTTATTAAGGTCGAATTTCATGTTAGGAATGCCATTTACTAGATCGAGTTTTCTAAGGGTGTTCAATGTTCTAGCGTTTACATGTCCTAATCTTTTATGCCAAAGCCATGAGTCGTTCTTTAAAGCGCTCATACAAGATAATGTTTGACTTGGCAAGGCACAAAGATTAGTCAAGTAAACGTCTCTAACACGTTTTCCTTCCAAAATAACTTCCCTTGTATTTCCATCTAGTACACGACATTCACTAGCACAAAACTCAACAATATTACCATTATCGCACAATTGAGATATGCTAAGAAGATTATGCTTCAAACCTTTGACAAGCAACACTTTGTCGACACAATGTGACGATGACTTACCAACCTTCCCGATTGCAACAATTTCACCTTTCTTATTATCGCCAAACGTCACGGTGCCACCTTTGTAGGCTTATAGTGAGAGAAATTGGCTTTCACTTCCCGTCATATGACGAGAACATCCACTATTCAAGTACCAATAGTTGCTGCCTCTCACTAATGCCTATAAGAAATCAAACTTTTAGTTTAGGAACCCAAATGAATTTGGGCCCCTTTTTGTGAATCGCATCATTAATCAAGTCTTTTCGGATCCACATCTTTTTAACCACTTTGATATTCTTATTAATGTCATTCCATCTCTTAGCACAACCATTAAAAACATGACCGGTCTTGCCACAATAATTGCAAATTATATACTCGGGAAGGCCAGCGTACTTTCTTCTTCTAAAATCGGTTTTGCTTGGGTCTTGGTTTCGAACGCAACAATGAACGTTGTTGTGCTTGAAACCGAGTCCAACTTTCTTTTCAGCATTTTTAGATTGACTTGTAAGAAAGTCTAAAACAGTTTGGCTTCCTTCCCCTTTCTTGTAAAACTCTTTTGCAACCACTAACTCTTTATTCAAGTTTTCAACTTTAGCAAGAAGGTCAAGATTTAGATGTCCTACTTTGTCAAAAGCAGCTTTAGCATGATTATTCTCATCAACCAACATTTCATAGACTTCTTCAAGACTCTTAACATGATTCTGACATGAGGTGAGGTTCTTTAAGAGTGAGTCACGTTCATTGATTAAGTTATCAACTTGTCGGATTAATGACTCATTTTCAGTTTTAACAACAGATGTCACAGTGGAATTCACTGTGACATTAGACAGATTAACCTCTTTAACAAGATTCGCATTTTCTTTCTTTAATCTCTTGACTTCCTTTTTAAGAGAAGGTATGATGTTACTCTGCTCTAATTCATCTAGACACTCTTTTAGACAAACATTTTCTTCAGCTATGTCCTCAATTTGAGTTTGCATAGCGTCAAGTTTTTCATTCTTTTCACGACATTTGTCAAGTAGATCATCGAGCATCAAACATACCTTTTCTTTGGAGAAGGATCTAACCTTTGTCTTGAGATTATTTACCTCATCATCGGAAGCATGTTCAGAATCATCGGAATGTGCCATGAAACATTTTGCGGACACCTTTTTTGAAGACTCGGGAACATCAAGTTTTAGACGAGTTGTCATACAAACTTTGGCATCCAATTCTTCACCGGAAGACTCTTCTTCCTCGGAATCAGACATACCCCAAATTGCAGACATGACTTTGTATTTGTATTCTTTCTTTGCAAAATCACGTTTATCCTTGGATTTGAATTCATTCCATTTAGGACAATCTTTGATAAGATGACCTTTCTCACCACATTTGAAACAAACAACGGATGAAAATGATCTCTTCTTTTGAAAAGCTTTCTTTCTAAAATTGTTGAACTTTTTAGGAACATGACTATTGATCATATCCGCCATATTACGAGAGTAAATGGCCTGCTCATCGTCTCCATCATTTTCCTCATCACTTGAGGTTGATTTGAGTGCGAGACCTCTAGCTTTAGAGCATTCACCCGAACGCTTCATGAGAGTTAACTCATGAGCCATGAGTGAGCCCATTAGTTCATTGAGGGTCAATTTGGATAGATCTTTAGCCTCCTCTATAGCCGTCACCTTCGGTTGCCATTTATCACTTAGGCTACGAAGGATCTTTCGGACTATGTCCTCGGATTCGAAATTACGACCAAGACTCTTAAGTTCATTAACAATACTAGAAAAACGTGAAGAAAGACTATTAATTGACTCGTCACGCTCCATATTGAACATCTCATATTGTTGCATGAGAAGGTCAATACGATGCTTCTTAACTTGAGACGTTCCCTCATAAGCAAGGCTTAAGGTGTCCCAAATTTCTTTTGCCGAGGTACATCCGGAAATCCGGTTAATCTCTTGTTCACCGATACCATATTGAAGAATGGACATGGCTTTAGAATTTTTCTCGACTTTACGATAATCAGCCTCGACATACTTATCCTCACTTTTTACGGAACTAGTGCCATCAGCATTAGTGACCGTTATAGCAAGGGGACCCTTTTGAATGATGATCCAACATTCATAATCTGTGCTTTTGACATAGTGCTCCATACGATGTTTCCACCATGAGTAGTTATCCCCTTCGAATATGGGATACTTAGTATGTTTCCCGTCCATGACTATAGGATCAACTCTTTGGTAATTAACCAATATCAAGAGCACAAGGCTCTGATACCAATTGAAGAGTCAAGGGCGAGATCACCTAAGAGGGGGAGGGGGTGAATTAGGTGTCTATTTAAAATTTTAAGCTTAATTAAAGCTTCTTTAAAAACTCTATGATCACTAAGACACTACTTAGAAGAAAGGAGAAGTTGACACTTAGAACTAGAAAGTTAGAAGTATTCAACAACGATTCAGCCAGTAAATGTCACAGTGGAATCAACAGTGAATTCTGAGTGCAGCGGAAATATTAAAAACGAAATAGACAAAACTCAAGGATGTTTTTTAAATTGGTTCGGTCACTACTCCGCGACCTACATCCAACGTTATCTTATTAAACATCTTTGACGTAAACTCATACAAACAAAGACCCCGAATAATAAAACAACTCCCCAACCTACTCCGGTTGCTATTTGCTCAATGCTACTCCGCACCAAGACTTATGCTCAAAGCTACTCCGCTAAGAGACTTCCCCAACTCTTTCGAGTTGCTATTGCTCAAGACTACTCCGCCAAGAGACTTCCCCAACTCTTTCGAGTTGCTAGTTGCTCAAGATAACTCTATCTTAAGACTTGTTCTACTCGTTTGTTACAAGACTTGTGTTTCTCAAAATGTTCACAAAATGAACGGTGGAGAAAACGATTAAGTACTAACACGAGATCATCGAACATAATACATGCTTTGTTGCAACGAACTAGCTCTTTGTAAAAGACTTAAGAAAAATATTTTGCAAAACAATTAAGTATGAAATGTTAAATGATTTTTGCAAAGATAATTACTCAATAAAACTCAAAGTCTTTTAAGCTTGAAAATATTTTGTTGTTGCACACTTGTTCAAATGAAATAAGCATGGTATTTATAATGCAAAGTAGAGTATACTTCACACTACAAATAAGACACTACAATGTAATACAAGTGTTAGAAAATATTAAACAATTGAAGCTTGAACAACAAGAAGGTCAATTAAGGCACAATAAACCATGACCCCTTATGCAAGCCAAATGAATTACTTGCACAAGTAATCAAGCTTACTAGTCACCTTAATTTGGCAGCCACACTTAGACAAAATAAGGGTAGTTTTTTCAACAAGAAAGAGCATAAATGGTAGTGACCAAATATAGATAAAGTAAACAACCCATTTTTGGCAAGTGTCTTTTTGTGCAAGCTACCCCTTCTCCAAGACAACCAAAGCTTTCTTTCATTTATAAAGATCAAACCAGAATATTTAGCAATGTAAAATGTTGATCAAAAGTTTGGAAAACTATTTTCAAGAGTTAAACATTTTCGAAATATTTAAGAGCCAGAAACCACAGTGACATGTCACTGTCAGTTTTGAAGTACTTAGCATGAATCGAGTTTAATGATCTCTTATACAACACTATGACTCTAACAATGACGATCTTCATCTCTTGATCTTCTTGTGCAACCTTGAACGATTAGTTAAGCTTCCATAGCTATAAGATTAAAACTTAAGAGGTACACATTATATTAACAATAAGATTAATTTGTCTTAAGGCATCATCAACCAATCTAATCTAGAAATGGTCTCAACAAAAGAAAAATTCAGTACTTTCAATTTAAAATTGAAAGCTTTCAATTTTAAGTTAAATACTCATGTTTTTAGACTTTAAATATTTGCTTTAAGTTTAATACTCGTGTTTTTAGATTGAACATTTTCAAGTTGAAAACTACGGGAGTATTAAAAAGCTTATTGTATTAAAAAGTTTTTAGATAGCGCCACGGTGGCGGACCTAGGATTTGCAGGTTGGGGGCACAAATTTTTTTTACCATTATTTTTTCGGTTATTGTATTCTCTTTTAAGAGCTCGATCACATTTTTTAATCCATTTAAAATATATATAGACGACCAAAAGCTATTCCTTTTTACACTACTATGTATTGTACACATGAGGGAAAAACATTATGTGAGGAAAAAAAATATTGCAATTTTTCGATGGTGTATTTTTAAAATATCCATATTCATTTGGTATCTCTGGATTAAAATTACCGACAATTAAATAACATACAACGCAAATTGATATAGTTTCAAATGTCATTCAAATAACTATTTAATTTCGCAATATTCTTTAGTAAAATTGAAGGGCTGTGGGAGTAGTATAATTTTAATAGAAAAAATGTCAATCCCGATCAATACTTAATGAGTCACTAAATCGTCTATAATTTTTAAGAAAACACAATACAAATTAATGGCTCTTGAAATATACTATAGTAGTTTTAAATTTTTTTTATTTACTTATTATGTAGTAGACTTTAAAGTCAAAGTGATTAAAATATTAAATTTTCATTAATATGACTTTTAGGTTTAAGCCCCTTTGGAACATACCCTAATAGTCATTACATGTACAAAAAACAAAACAATGGAAATTGGGCTCAAAGGGATTCGAACCTGGGTCACTAGTGTGAAATTGTAGTCTCATACCACAAGATCACTAACTATTACCTGAGTACTTATTACACTAATATTTAGATATTCTTATTTTCAAACTATAACGCAAATAGCGAACATCAATTTTTTTTTTTTTTGGAAAATGGGGGTGGCACGTGACCCCCTGGGACCCCACGTGGATCCGCCAATGGCGCCACCGGGTGGTACTTAAATTCGGTACCACCGATGGCGTTTTGGTAAATAAACAACAATTTAATTCCCTATTTTTGAAATTCGAATTTTATTATGTAAACTATATGTAGGGTATTAATGGAATTGATTTATACTCGGTAGTTTTCAATTTTTCACGACTACATTCATTTATCAATTCAGCAATTAATCTTCCCTAAAAAAAACAGCAATTAATCAATTCAAGGATAATATGAGTGTACTAGTCAATTCATAGCTTTCTTTAACACAGTATTTGATTTACGCAAGTGTGCCTTTAGAACTTATATGCAAGACTCATTTATGGTAATGTTAGCTACCAAAATATTTCGATGACTGACCAAAATCATTCTTGTAAACTACTCTACTCTAATACGGAGTATCAAACATCAAATAGGTTAATTGAATCCGATGAAGGGGAGGGAATTAAAAGAATGACTGATAGTATATTACTTTACGGATGGCCAGCGGGTGGTGCTGAATTTCAGCGCCACCTTAATATAAAAAGAATAAAATATAGAAAATAAAAATTAGTTTTCGATTTTGCGCCAAACTCAAAGGGGTAAGATGGTAACAAGTTATTTTTTGAGTAAGACGTAAAATCACAACCAAAACAAAAAATATACTTATATCTAAGATTTTACCTAATACTAGCCCCATCTATTTAGTCATTATAATCTCTTATACGGGATATAATTTTTGATGAATACAAGCAAAATCAAGAGGGAAAATTCAACATAATTGATAAACAACCTACGAAATTAAATTTATATAAGCAAGTGTATTTCAATGTGAAATTTTGATACCATGTTTTCATTTTTTTAACTATTATGCTCATTAATGCTACTTTTATTATTGTTGTAGATATTACACCAAAATGGGATGGTACAAATAGGCGGTAGTGAATCATTAACTTTACATTTTTGGTATATTTATGGTTCTTTTGTATGGGACATGTTCATAATTTCATATTTATCATTGTGCTTAAATAAACGAAGAGAGAAATAATAAATTAAGAGTGAGTTTGTTAGAGAAAATCAAGTAGATACCAACAACATTGGCATAGTTCACGGCTAATATGTTTTTTTTTAAAGGCTTTATTTTTATTCCTAAACTACCCCTTGTTAATAAATGTTCTAAAGTTCAAATTTTTTAGGAGGGAAGTGAAATTGGCAAAGTTATTTACAATTACACCCTCGGTGGCGCCGAATTTCAGTATCACCGGGTGGCGCCATCTCATTTTCCAAAAAAAATTCACAATTTGACTCATATGCATTTGTTTACTTTCGACATACTCTAAATTTAGATTATATTAATTGGTAATTGGTTGTTAAGTACTACATTATATAATTAACTACATACTATATAATTTCATAATATGATTGTATATTCAACATTAATTTTAGTTATCAATGATCGTTCGTTCTAGGTTGGAGAAGACGAATTTGGAAAGATGCTAGTAGACATACTAGATAAAAACGGAGTCAACACAAAAGGCGTATGTTTGGACAAGGAAGCCAGAACTGCCTTAGCCTTTGTAACTCTAAAGACAAATGGTGAAAGAGAGTTTATGTTCTACCGAAACCCTAGTGCCGATATGCTTCTCGAAGAATCTGAACTTAATGTTGAACTTATCAAACAAGCTAAGATCTTCCATTATGGCTCCATCAGTTTGATCACCGAGCCATGCAAGTCGGCTCACTTAGCCGCCATGAAATTAGCCAAAGAAGCCGGTGCTATTCTCTCGTATGACCCTAATGTTAGACTCCCTCTTTGGGCTTCCCCTCAACAATAGACACAACATGCAGGAGCTGGAGCTGGAGCTGCATATGTTGGCTCTTTCCTTTATTCCCTTGACAACAATTCCTCACTCTTGGAGGTATATATTCTATTTTTTATTGTTGATTATATATATATATATATATATATATTTATATTTATATTTAATACTCAATATTAATATTGTAGTAATTGTAAAATTATTAATACAGGATGAGAGCAAGTTGATAGAGGCACTGACTTTGGCTAACGCATGTATGTGGAGCACTAGCAACAACTCAGAAGGGTGTTATTCCCGCTCTTCCAAGTATGAGTGTATGACTGAAGCTCTTGAATTAGTCAACAAAAAGTGAATTTCACCAAGTTATAGATTTATTTTAGATTAATTAGTTAATAATAATAATGGGTTATTTTTATGTTTATAATTTAGTTTTGTTTATTAGGGATTAATTAAATTTAAAGTGCTATTAATGGTGACGCTTCACCTATTATTATTAGAATAGCAATATAATTATCATCTTATTTGTATATTCATGTTTTATTAGCGTTTACTCATGTGCACCGTGCGAGCACTTATGTTGTTGAAATGACACAGTAAGTAATATGTATGGTCATACAACGAGGACTTTGTTATTCCGTATTTGTTGAACGTCTAACGTCCCTATGCAGATAAGGGACCGGCGCAATTTGTAGAAACTCGAATTTTGTAATGATAATTACTTGCAATTTTCCTTCTCTTTCAATTCAATGATAAGAGTACTCCGTAGTAATGACATTATAACTTCACCTTTTGTTATGATTGCATTTGCTGATTATCAAAGACCATGGATAGTCAAGAGTCTAGAAAAATTGGAACAAATTTAACCATACAACCTTTTGCCTAAAAACTTGCATACATTCATCCCATATGGGTGATATTTGACCCGCACACCCGTCACAAGTGACAGATATGCTCACCACAAATGAGAATCTATGATTTTTTTTCAGTCTTAAATTAACTCAAAACATTTACACAAATTAAACATTAAAACCGTATTATTATATGAAAACTTAAAAGCCGCCCAAATACAGATCCAAATAACTAGCATGAAAGTTTCAGCATTACCCAATTGATTTAATATCATCTGAATTCATCTCATTCCCCCGGCTTGAAATAGGAAGCCATGGCTTACAGCTAACAGCGCACAACTAATGTTTTTTTAAGAGATTATCCTTACATACAAATGAAACCGAAAACTCATCAAGTCACGACAAAGAAAAATCACTGGGCGGGTGTGAGGTTAGCAGAATGTCATTCAGAATCGGGCGAACCACCAGGGACCAACTGCATCAAGCAATGAAAGTAGTCAACATTTGCAGTCAATTCAAGTCCACCGATCACATAGATGTTGGCCAAGCTAGCAGGTTATGTCAGTGAGTAGGGATACTCATGACCTAGGTTCAAAACCCATCAACACCAAATTTCTTAAACCAAAATAAAGTTCACGTAAGCTCACTTACAATTGCAATATTATTTCCATTAAGCAGAATCTGATCGAGTTTCGTGATCCTTCGTCCTTCAGCAGTAATTTCACTGTCAGATCACGATCAAACCAAAGCATAAATGAGCACAAGAGGTGAAGCATAAATGAGCACAAGAGTCACCTGACTACAAGATATTACAACAAATAGTGCGGAACCACATACGTGACGACCATCATTAAATCAGACAATACAGAGATTACTACCGATAAAGAACAGAAGCCAGGATGTTAGACATCACAGAGTTAAGTGAGCTACTGAGCTGTCACCCAATTCCCAATAAAAGTTAATGTTACGCCCATACGGCCATACACAGATACACATAAGGATAACATCAAACATTTCTGAACAATAAGTCAATAACTACCCCTCCTATATCTCTTTAAAATGTTCTGAGGAATAATATTATGTCGATCGATCTCCTTCGTGGTTTCATCAACTAAAACTAACCATTCACAAATAAACAGTACTCCTAGAGTCCTAGCAGCTCCAATAAAAACTAACCATTCAAATGTGAATACATAGCGAGTGTCTACGAAGCAAAAGAAGATAAAAGGCATGGTAAATGAGGCCATTGAACAAAACAGACAATAAACAATATCTCTTGAATTGATGAGCAGCGAAAAACAGAGTGAGTAATACTTTATCCTTTCCTAAACCTACAAACTCCTTAAATTACTAATAATAAATAAGTAACGGAAGTGTATGACAAGTCTATAGTTAAGCTTAGACATAGAAGACGCATAAATCAACAACCAACTGCAAGGTGGACTCGTCAAAATATAAAGCAGAGAGATGGCAATCCAGGTTCCCAACTTAACATAAGTTATAAGTCACTTTAATTACAAGTTTATATTCCAAACATTTAATCAGCTCAAGAACATCGCTTTCTTATGTAGTAGAAATAAACCTTTGCAAAAGCCAAACCTACAATATTTTCATATCCCTACTAGTCGAAGTCACATAAACAAGACATTTACAAAATATACAGAAAATGCCACATGAACAATCAATAGATGTAACATAGGAAAACAAAAGTTTAAAAATACAAACTAGAGTTGATCAAATGCGGGCTTAGTGGCTTATATGGATTTTTGGGACCATACAAATGTAAAATTGGAAAATACATTGTACTCCCTCCGTCATGGTCATTTGTTTACCTTTGCTTTTGGCACAAAGATCAAGGAAAGAGTAGGGGGAGACCATTTATGGTTCTACTTAGTGAATGACAAGTGGACAATAGTCCCACTCGGAGATCAAATTACTCATACAAAATCAGCCTCATATAGAAAGGTAAACAAACGAATGAAACACCTTAATGGAAATGGTAAACAAATGACCAGGACGGAGGGTGTACGTGTCAGCCTTTTCTGCAGGCTAGGCAGAGCTTAATGGGTTGTCCCGTCCATGAACAACTAATTCTAAAGCAACAACACGAAATAATATTCTATAACACAAATCAGCATATAAGATGTTAGTTGCCACAAAACCAATATTGATACGTGACGCCGTATAATCAAGCAAATAAAGATGTTGAAGATCAATATCTCACATAGTATACCCTATGTCTCGGAAACCAGACAAACAACTTTCTTTGTACTAATCATTTGTTTAGCTTTGATTAAAATACCCTCAATATCTCACAAAGTATACCGTAGGTCTCGGAAACCCGACAAACTACTGTCTCCGTCCTAATCATTTGTTTCTCTTTGATTAAAATAACCTCAATATTTCACAAAGTATACCCTAGGTCTCGGAAACCAGAAAAACTATTGTCTCCGTCCTAATCATTTGTTTAGCTTTGATTAAATTAACCTCAATATCTCCGTCCTAATCATTTGTTTAGCTTTGATTAAAATAACCCTCACAAAAACAAGTGAAAACAAACAATTGAATAACATGATCAAATTCATTCAATTTAGAAAAACCCTAAAACAAAAAATCAAAGTAAAAAAAGAGGGGGAAAATGGAGTACTATTCAGTGACGTCTTCAAGAACCATGTTAACGTAAACATCGAAACCTCGGAGAGTACCGACAAGCTCCTTGTCGCCTTTCATAATGACCCATATTTTCGAACCTATGCACCCATCTATCAACTCTGCATTTTTATCGGATTTAATTAATTAATTAGTTAGTAACGGATGAATTTGATGGAAGAATATGAGTTAAGAAAACGAAAGTAGGGAGAGAAGGGAAGAGATGACCTGAGGGAAGGAGTTTGGAGGGATTGGTGGACGCCATTGAAACAAGAGAGACGAGTTCTGTTGAGAGGACTTGAAGTTTAGAGTGTGTGTGTTCTTAGGGCTCTCTCTAATTTGGGGTTTCAAAGAGAGTGTCACATACTCACATGTGTGTTTGTGTTGTGTTTGTGTGTTTGAGCTAGGCCGGACAAATGCGTCATTTGGATCGACTTCGTGTTGGGTTATTTTCAAGTTAATTATCGGAACGGGTTAGTTTTAGGCGGGACTCAATTTTTTGTCAAGATTTTCCATAAAATAAGTCATTCGAGACTCGATCGAGTAGGTGCAGCTCGACCGAGTGGCTCGGGAGACTCGACCGAGTCGCGTCGAGCTGGATGCGAATTTCGAATTTATTTTATTTTAGACAATGTTCCAATATTTGATAATATATGCTTTACACATTGAATTCTGCCACTAACGTCATATTAGAGGGGAATTGGGTGACCTACCGCCAAAGATTAAGATAGGGTTTTATATTCCGATATCCGACTTAAGCACCAAGTCCCTAATTGACTTTTTATGCGAAGTGATCAATTAGACATTGAGATCCAACTCTTGGTTATGTGTGATTATGAGATGATTATGTTGTGTTGTTAAAATTGTGGCAATGATATAAATGCCATTAATATCCATGATTAGGTAAATCATGCCCATAAACCTTTTATTACTTCGTGCATTTTCTTCTTCTCGTTTTTACACACATGAAAAAAAAAAGATGCCCTAGCTAGCCTCAAACACCACCAATCACCTGCCCTATCCACGACCACCTACCAGCCCCCTCCCCCCAGTTTGCGATATCGACAAATTATCACTAATATCACCATTCCAAAGTCAAGAACTATTGTAAAACACGAGTTTTCTGTAAAACCCCACCTAAGAAAATTTGGTTTTCAACCGCTTTGGAAAAAAAAACGTTTTGTCAAACACCCTTTTTTTAGAGGAATTTGACTCAAAATAAAATCATTATTAACTCTGTTATCTACGGTATTATCTAAGTAAAATATAGGGCAAATGAGTTGCCCCCCCCCCCACTCCCCCCTCCGCAGCCTATTATATACTCATTCTCTCTATTTTCTACCTTATAAGCAATTCTCGTTCCCTTGTTAAAGCTAAAGCCCTCACTAAAGCCTCTTTTCAAAACTTCCCTTAATCAGAACTTCAAATCTAATAAAAAAAAATGGGTCATACAGCTCATGCTCTTTTATGAACAAGTTTTATTCTTTCATGGGGATAATTGACCAATTTTCCCCTTCATTCAAGTCTCGAATTTTCAATTTTATTTCTCTATTCAAATATGCTTTTTGAATTCTACCACCTCCCTCCACCACCCTACCACTGCACGTGCTTGTCGCCGACCACCGCTCCTTTCCCTCGTCTCCCTTGACCGACGATGCCCACCGTACTTCACGCTCGACCAATTGACCTCACCCTCCTTCCCTCGTCTCCATGCACATATCCAAAACAGACACACGACTACCTCAGACCACCATCGTCAACCACCTCGCTCTACCTTCTAGTATAAATTAAACTATGTACCCTTGTTTTAATCGACAGAACCACCACCTTACATTCCTCACCTCTTACACACGCATAACCCTCTAAAAACCTCTGTCCCTGAACGTCAACCTACCTCCAAAGCTATGTACCCTTGTTTTACTCGACATAACCACCACCTCATATCCCTCACCTCTTAGACACGCATAATTCTAAAAAAACCTCTGTTCTGAACGTCAACCTATCTACATCCAAAGCCCGTTGTAGATGACCTCCCCACTGCCACCATAAGTCCATAACCCCCCCCCCCCCCCCTCTCCCACCCTAGCCACCCTTTCCCCCTTAAATCCTAACTTATTGACTACTCTTTCTTATTTAAGGTGAACCTCCTATTTCATTTATGTACTTGGATTAAAGGAGTGAATATGGAACACACAAAACATACTACCCTACATAAAATTTAATTTAATTAGATTACACAAATTTTCCAAATAAGGAAATAGGTAAGAAAATTCGAATAATCCAAAAAAGAAAATAAGGAAGTTCACCTTGAATAGTAGGGAGAATGAGAAATAAGATTAATGATTGAGTAATTTGGTGAAAATTTGATTAGTTTTAAGAGAAGAAAAAAAAGACTTTGTTACCACTTACCAATAACTTTATTCATTAGTAATAGGGTAATGAATGTATGAAAAAGTTATGGCAAAAAAGTTTATTAAAAAGTAAGCTTTGGTAGTTCACAAAAGAGCAACTACCTAAATTTGAAGGGCATGATGGACTGATGGAGTGTGCTATATTGCATGTGCCGTTCAAGTCAAACACACAAAAATAAAGACAAAGAGATATGAGAACATGCACCTGAAGATAAAATTCAATTTAATACCCCGCTTGACTTGAACTTAATTAAATTTAGGTGCTACTTATTGATTTTAGGATATCTACCACAGGGACGAAGGTCTTGTACACGTCTGTGATAAAAATTTAAACGGAAAATTCACATGGTATTCCCGAGATTTGCCATTTTGTCTGAAATACCAAAAATTTTGATTTAGAAAACTTTAAAAGGCCATAACTCGTGTTTACGATATCAGAAAGTGACAAATTTTTTTTCAATTCGATCGTCTTTCTGAGTACTTCAATTTGAAAAAATAAATTATCAAGTTCGAAATTCATAACCAAGAGATATGCTTGCTCAAAGTTTGTTTGGTAAAAAAAAATTTGACATACAATAACTTCTAGCTACGGGGTCCAAATACGATAATTGTTTTTTTTAAATCGTAGTTCTCGGAAAGACGATCGATTTTAAAAAAAATCGACACTTTCTGATATTGTAAACACGAGATATGGCCTCTTAAAGTTTTCAAGATCAAAATTTTGGGTATCTCGGGTAAAATTGCAAATCTCGGGAGTACCACGTGAATTTTCCGAAATATTAAAGCGATAAAAATTTAAAGCAATACATACATATGATCAAATTAGTAAGTTATCCTTCAAAATCTTTATAAAATTGAAATGTAAATAAATGAAGAAAATATCCAAAGTAAAATAAGTTGAGAGTTTGCCTTGTATATTCGAGAAAGTGGTGAATAGCCCCCCCTTAACTTAGGTCAATCCCCCTTATATTAAAAGATTAAGAGCTTACTAAAACTTTTCCGCCTAAATGATTTGTTCTATAAATAGACTACCTTATATCATATCTACAATTAGGTCTACTATTCTAAATAACTATATTCTTTATAAAAATGGTACGATATTTTTTCAATTTTTATGGACATATTTATAGGATATTCTTCTGATTTTGTTACATAAATTAAATTGTCGTATTATGTGATTAAAATATTTTACAGTTATTATTTTGTTATCCAAATATGGTACCAGGAACACTTTTTTAGCAAACGCTTTCCAAATAATTCTATCATTCTGTCTTTCGATATGAACATATGTACTGCAAGTTAATAGTATTTATAGACAAGTTAATAGTATTGATAGATAATTTGAATTCTACAACAAAAAACTTACAAATTATATATATATTTTCGTACATTTAAACTTAATATCTATCTCGCTCCATATATAGTATCTGAACATTTAAATTTTGGTTATTTTTTAAAAAAAAATTGTGACACCCTCAAATTTGCGGAAAGAAAAAAATAATTTAAATAAATAAACGAAGGTGTCATAAATAAAAGGGTCATTACAAAACGGAAACAATATTATACAAAAGAAATATACAAGACGGGAGACATATCTCCCGTATAAATACGGAAATAAAACGAGTGTATACTAATATACAATCTAAGAACCGAATATAGGTCCAAGGTAAATACTTCGCTCGCTAGCTCGTCAATGTACCCCAAATATGCATTCACCACCTGTTCGACCGCATTAAATATAAACACGGAAGCCACAGTCAGTGGGGAGTAACTCCGAGTTCTCCCAGCCACGAAATGTCGAGTTTAATGAAACATGAATAACATAAAAGCAATGTATATGGAAAATACAAAACTTAAACATATATGATATGCTTTTCATGTTATGAAACAATTAACTAACATATAACCTATCATATGAAAGCTATCATGTGAAACCGATAATAAAATATAACAAGAGGTAGGGAAGCTGGTATGCTAGCTCAGAGGTTACCCTGTAACGTGGCCATGATACACTCAAACCCTAATCAACACGTAATCATGTGAATCAGTTAACAATCGGTAATCCAAACTCTATCAATCTTAGCCGGCTTGCATCTCACCTTCTAAAACTCATAGAATCATACAAACATGAAAGACCAATACGTCTAGAAACAGGCATAAGTTCTTAGGACAGTCAATAGTCGACTTCTGTAACTCGAGGCTATATACCACAAGGTGGAAACATCCTCGGTCCTAGACTGATCAGACCTAGAGACAACAGCTATTCCATTCCCCGTCTCATGACATAACCGTACACAAGAAACTCTGCTAGGCGACCCCCTAAGCAGAGATGGCTATTACTTAAGCTGGCTCCCTTCCCAATGCGGAACTCTTAGGATGCCATGCCCCGACTTGGGGATAAGCCCCCCAGGCCCGGGACACAAAAGCTATCAAGCAGTGAACTATATACTCGTTAAAGATAGTACGGGCCTATCAATGTCATGGTCCAAGATACTCATTTAGAATTAGAATGGTCAAGACGCCATAAACTCATAATTCTCTATGGGTACTTAGTCAACACGACACATATCATCCAATCAAACAGTCACGGGAAAAACTTCCTAACATGTGACTAATTGCATATAAAAATCATATTCAAATAACATATCGCCTCATATCTACTAAGGCTACTTCATTAATTAAATACAACCTTACTTGAAGACAAATCCCCGACCCGAGTCCCGCGACGGGTCATCAGTCAAAACGGGGCTGACTAGATCTTAGTTTGACCAAACACGTTTGGTCAAACCGGCTAGAAACAGAGTCTTTACCACATAGACTTAGACATAAAAATCAACATATTCATTACATGTCATTTTAAAACTTCTAACATGTGAATTATTAAATCTTATTAAAAACC
>JAIUZE010000477.1:0-10122 GCA_022085475.1 Heliosperma pusillum
TTTCATCATCTAAAATGATCAATATGTCTCCACCTATAAGACTGGTGAAAACCATATTACTCCCACTAAACTTCATGTATAAACATAATTCCTCGAGATATCGAGAAATATTTTATGACATGATTGACACACTAATTCCAACTCTTTAGTGCTTACTTAAGACTTCCTCTTAAGCTTGCAAATTAACTTAGGATATTTAGGATCTACGAACCCACAGGTGAATATAAAATATACTACCTCTTCTAGAATCGTATTCAAGAAGGTGGTTCTTGAGATCCAGTTGACATCATACTATTATGATATGCTGTAATCCCTAAGTATATTCGAATGGATCAAAGAATTAAGGTTGGTGCAAAACTCTTTGCTTACCAAGTTATCTTTGAAAACATTTTAATGTTCATCCATGCAAATTTCGATCTTAACAATCAATTTACATTGAAGAGGTCGTACTTCTTCAAGTAAAATTTACCGGTCACATACCTGACCATCATGCATGGAGTCCATTACGAATCGTATGACTCTAAGCCATATCAAGAAGTTGGGACTAAAAACAGTTTTTTTTTTTTTTTATAAGTCGCATATTAGAATTCATCACTATAAAGGAGCGATAAAATTCCACCTGACCTCCTAGGTTCCGAAGAAACAACTACTGAACAAGCAATGAGGAAAACTTTTTCCGGACCATATGCTCAAGCAATGAGTAAAACTTTTTCCGGACCATATGCTCAGTTTGTGGCTCTTGAAACATTTTCTCCCACTCTGTCTTATCAAGAAATAATCGTATTTTTATTGAAAGACAGCACCACGAGTCACAAACGCTTTGTTCTTGTGGTCAATGTGGGATTATTGAGCACTTGTTTCATTCAAATAACTTATAAATTAGGTACGCTACCTACCCATATCGTATATGGAATGAAATCAGACTGTTTTAAATGTGTTTTAATATGGTGGGAAAAGAAATATCAGACAAAAATATTAAGATCCCAAGGTTAGTCAAATGACTCATTTTGACTTGACAAAGACAAAACCATATCGTATAAGGTTCTGTTTCTCTATTCAACAACACCTTATCTACTAATGTGTGTTAGAGAAGTTAACTTGTGAAACCATTTCACAATACTTTTGGTGAAAATCAAAGTCAATACTTAGATATTTATAGTTACGATTTAGTCGTAAGTCCTTGATCTAATGCTCTAGTGGTTAACTACTTCTCATTGAAGCTCTTTGAACTTTTCAAAGATTCCTCTTAGCACCTCATTAAGTAGAATCAAACATAATATCTACTTAAATCGTCGGTAAATCAAGTGAAGTAATCATTACCATCTCTGGTTGTGTTTGTTATTGGACCACACGTATTCTTGTGTAATGGGGCCAATAATTTACTAGTTCGATTTCCTTTTCAACAAAAGGGCACGAATCATCTTGCCTTGAATGCAAGATTCGCACACACCATAAGATTCAAAATCAGATGGGTTAGGGATAGTTGTTTAATACTAGCCTCTTAATGTGCTACACAATCCAGAATTAAGATTAGACATAGGTCACCAATTTTGAGCCTTTTTCAATCTATATGACAAGTAATTACTAGTTTAGGTCAAGAATATAAGTACCTTTGATTGGTATGGGATAACCATTGACCAAGTATAGGCATAAAAAGATACAACGTTTGTTCTATTCACAAAAGTGAAACACTTGTGTCGTACACAAAAGTGGATACTATATTCTTTATTTAGAGGTCATAAATATAATTAAAGTATACCTCTAAATCTGAAACTATATTGATCACATTATAACTTTTATATGTCTCTATAGAAATAAAACTACAATAGTTATATTTCCCTTGTAGGTCGACATTTAATCATGGTTAGTCGTCGCACGAATCATTATTATATGCATCGAATACATTGATGAAAACCATAATGGATATCTAATACCCAAAAATATTTGCATTTAGCAAAATTAATGTCGATCATACAGATATTCTGGGTGAAAAAATTACACCTAATTTCTAACTCTTTAGAAAACTTTGGGAAGATTCTTTTCTTGTGTCCTACACTGTAAAATAGAATCGTCAAAAGTTGGGTTCGACACCTTGCTTGGGTTTTGACTTTACTATTCAAAATAGTCTTGCCTTTATCCCTTGCCTTGTGTCCAAGTCGAGCCAACCTACTCTTGAACCTCGTCTTAACAATTAAGAATATAAACATCATTCTTAGTGCTCCCACTCACTTTCATGAATCTCTACTTAGACAAGTATATTGGAAGTATTGTGAAGACTATTCTTCATTTCATTCATGGTTTTACCTTCAAAAGGATAAACTTTTCATGAAGTGATTACGGTATTTGGTTTGTTCACGATTTCAAATAAATCGATTAACCTAGTCATCCCACCTGTTTTGGCCTCTTTTGAGGTAAGCCTCGATAAGGAGCATTATGACGACATACCAAAATACAAACATTTTCTTTGGAGCAAAAATTTGATGTACCATTGTTTATAAGAAGGCGTCACAAAATATTCAAAAACGCTTTTGACTAAGTGTGACTTATTCATTTACTCTTCATAAGAGACATTTGCAAGGGTGAATATGAGGATCAAAAGATACAATTCATTTTGTCTTTAGCTACGGTGGTATAAACGGAGATTGCAATCAAAATGCTACCATATAAAATAATGGAAACCTTTTCCACGATTGAACGGATTTATAAGTTCATAGAAGAAAAAATAATTGTCATTGCGCGAATAAAAATAAATATCAACGGAAAATAAACATTCATTGCTTATATATATTTTACTTGTAAAAACAATTTTAACAAGTCACTCATATAATGACCCCTCACGAAATTACATAAGTGATTCCAAGACCCATCTTTAGAAAAAATAGTCATCGCATGCTACCTTTATCTAAAAATGGTAAGTCAATACTTGACTAATTCTACACTTATTTAGAACTCTTGGTTGACGGATTTCAACTAAATCCATCTCCTAGTCCCAAGATAACGTTTATCTCGTTGAGTCCAATCCAATTTTGGCTTGTGATCGCATCACCCTACTTACCCGAGGTAAAAAGGAACCCACGAGCGTGGTAGCCCTAATGAACACGGGGTTCATAGGTGTTACTAATTGGTAAGGCTAAATCTCAATTTTTTTTAAGTTATGTGAGAGGTCTTGTCAATTTTGTTATTAATTCCCTATAAGCGAACTAAGTCGGTGAATTGTGAATAACGTTGAATTGACAATAACGATAAATAAAATGCATGTGTGACGATTTTGGCATGAGCGAAAATAAAGCAAG
The DNA here is from genome assembly GCA_022085475.1 of Heliosperma pusillum. Classification (NCBI taxonomy): domain Eukaryota; kingdom Viridiplantae; phylum Streptophyta; class Magnoliopsida; order Caryophyllales; family Caryophyllaceae; genus Heliosperma; species Heliosperma pusillum. Next base: position 3,294 of record JAIUZE010000477.1, read on the forward strand.
CAATCAAGCAACAATAAAATCCTAGTATGGCCACCTAGCTAATCAAAATTAACTAGATAGTTACAAATTCGGAAACCAACTCCTTGGTCCCTTGCCTCTTCACTTGGAACACCTTCCAAAATGGCACCGTCTTGAGGGAGTCACCGGTCTTCATAAAAATAATTACAAATATACAAATATACAAATTCCTATTATACATTTATTCTATAAAATAAAATTATTAAATTATACAAACCGGCGATACGAGATCGCAATTACAATTACAACCAAACCGTTATTCCCTTACATTACGGGTAATAACGATAAAAATAACTAGGCCATACTAGGTACAAAATTTGCATAAATTATTAAATAAATGACATTCATTCATTCAAACATAAATAAAATAAATTGCTGCAAAATTCATGCCAAAATCGTCCTAAGTTCAATTCATGCTCATTGTAGCTCGATTTCTTCCGGGATACATTGATTTTTAACCATTAAAAATCAATATCAACATTTAAATCGCATTTAAATTCAAACTAATTAACTAAACTGATTTAGAACTCAAAATTAGTCACTACTAATTTTGTTGGTCATTAATTAGATCGATTTGATTTCATTTGCTAAATATTACGGTTTAATCATAACAATTATGAAATAAAACCAAAATAAAATATAAACATCATAAAATTTGAAAACAAAATTTTTGTACATTCTGGAACAATTCCAGGAACTATAAAAATAAAAAACATTTGCTCAAAAAATTTAAATTAATTTTATGAACAAAATAGCTTTGTATTTAATGGTTTTATCAAATAAAAACATTAGATATAGTAAAATAGTGAAACAAAATTATGAAATTTCACCAGGAGTATCAACATCAAATGTGAAATGTACAAAAAAAACTTCAAGACCAGAAATGGACGTTTCAATTTATGAACATTATAATCTCATATTATTGACTTTTATCGTATAAAAATCAATAAACATGCAATACATAAGTAAAAGTCACGAAATTTTACATACAATATGTAAGAAATGCATGTGAGATCATATTAAAATTTCATGGCCAGAATCAACATGCAACTATTTTTTAGTTAACTTTTAACTCATAAAATGCATGTTAACTCGGTTTAAACGCCAAAAATCAAAATAAATAGCAAATTAATCCCTAAAATCACGAAATTTGACCACAAACATTTTGAGGTCAGTAGGTATACATGCACCAAAAATTTTTTTCAGAATCGTATTTTAACTCAAAATCTTTGATTTATTAGTTATCTTATAACTTTAATAAAATGTCCAAAATGAACATGCATGCTACAAGCTAGCTCTGATACCACATGAAAGTCCATAGACCTTAATTAGACTCCTCTAATTATTTACTAAATTACTTATTAATTTAGTCTATAATGATCTATGTAACATGCATGCAAATATAAAGACATTTATATAAAAGAAGAAATTTCCTCACATTGATATGGAAATTATATGGGCACAACAAGAACTCCTTCTTGTTGTTCTTGAGCTATAAATATGGATGAACACAAGAAATCTCTAAACTAGAAGACCTCCTTCAAGTTGCACCAAGATGACACCAAATAATCTACCCTTATTATTAACTAGATGATAAGATAGATATTATACTACTAATATTATGACTATATTACTACACTAGTAATACTTAGTAAATATTAGTATTTGAGAGTTTTTAGTGAGAGGAAGAATTTTTTAGAAAGAAGTATGACAATTGCACAAAATGAAGTCTTGAAAAATGAACAACAAATTGCTCATTATAAGGCCATTTGGCCGGACCTCAATGTCCAAAATTGGACTATTATTTTTTTCAATTTGATCACATGCATTTGAGTGGAGTGTTGTAGTATATATGATGATTATATTCTACTTGTTATGTCACTTTCAATAAGTAACTAAATAGTAAAAACAAGAACAACAATCATCACTTTGTAACTACAATGTAACCGGCCATATTGGCCTAGTTTGATCCATTTTGATTTTTGATATTTGTCTCACAAATACTTATTGATCATATGGTTAATTATCTTGTATAATTAAGTGTTACTTTGATCATATAACAATTATATGACTCAATTAAATAAATAATATGTACTTAACATTTTAAGTAATATTTTACCATTATATCAATATATAATGGGTCCCACAATGCTTGGTTAATTTATTTTACAACTCCTTGTAAATATAATTAACTAATTACCTTTATCTCAAAACCTCAACTAATTTAGTAATTTAACGATTAATTACTAAGTTAAATCTTATTTAATCGTATTAAAATAAGATATAAATTATTAGTCAATTATCGCAAAATTGAAAAATAAGTTTAATCGAATTTGAGTTCTTAACTCAATTTCTAACATTAACTCTCGTACATATCGAATATATGTAATGTACTAATTAACTGTATCGTATACAAATAATTAGTTACTATTTGGATTTCATCCTTTAGGTGTGACCGAAAGGGATCAGTTGATCACCGCCGTCAAACGACAATAAAGTCAAACTCTAGTCAGCCAACCGTTATTGATTTACGTTAATCAACTGACTAATCATATATATAGTCAATAAATATCCCAATTATATTCCTTAATAAGATTTATTATGTGGCGCACTATTGTAGAGGACACCTACTCCAACAACACTTTCTTCTATGCACAAAGTTCTTTTATTTAAAACTATATAAGCTTTACTATGATTAGAATAACCAACAAACACAGCTTCGTCACTTCGTGGATCAAATTTGCTTAAATTACGTTTGTCATTATTATGGACAAAACATTTACCACCGAAGCAACGAAGATGAGCTATATTGGGTTTTCTCCCTCGTAAAAGTTCATAGGGAGTCTTTTTGAGAATTGGTCTAATCATAGCTCTATTGTGCACATAACATGCAGTACTAATGGCTTCTGCCCAAAATTTCTTAGGAGGGCCACTACAAAAAAGCATAGTGCGAGCCATGTCCTCTAGTGTTCTATTCATACGTTCAACAACACCGTTTTGTTGTGGGGTTCGTGGTGCAAAAATGTTATGTCCCACACTATTCTCCCGACAATATTCTATAAAAGCTTGATTATCAAATTCGGTGCCATGATCCGTACGAATGAAAAATAACTTTTTATCATACTTGTTTTGGGCAAGCTTCATTAATACTACAAACTCATTGAAAGTTTCATCGATAGTAAATAGAAAGATAGGCCATACATACCTTGAGTAGTCGTCGACTAGGACGAATAGGTACCTTGATCCACCACGGCTTCTGACTTTCATAGGACCACATAAATCCATGTGTACCAACTCAAGTGGATGTTCTGTACTTACTACTCATTTTGGTTTGTATGAAGATCTAACTTGTCTGCATCGGGGACATGAGTCACACATTTTTTCTTGTTCAAATTTGATTGAGGGTAAACCCTCAACTAAATCCCACAATTTGAGTTTCTTTAAAGTTGTTGGACTAATGTGTGCAACCTCTTGTGCCACAAGCATGAATCATCTACCGCAGCTTTGTAGTAACCTTGTTTAAATTAAATCAATCATATACACATTCCTTTTACGTAGACCCTCTAGAATAACATTACTAGTACCTTCAATTATGATGCGACAAACATTTGAATAAAAAACGATTTTATTGCCTTTGTGACATAATTGAGAGATACTTAGCAAGTTATGTTTAAGACAATTTACCAGAAAGACATTATTAATAGCATGTGAAGGAGATATACCAATCTTACCTACACCGATTATCTTGCCCTTCTTGTTGTCTCCAAAAGTGACCTTGCCACCGTCGAAGGGCTCTAGTGAAAGAAAAAAATTCTTATGTCCGGTTATGTGTATCGAACAACCACTATCGAGATACCATTGATTATTTTCTTTCACTATTATCTGCAAGGGAATCAAATGCAGCTTTTAGGTACCCACGCTAAATTGGGTCCTTTAGGGTTAGTAACTCTGTAAACTTGATCCTTCCTAACCCATACCTGTTTTATGATTCTTTTGGTCTTAGCATAAGGTTGTCTAGGTTTTCTATTGTAAAGCACACTAGGTTTGAATGACTGTTTTTGATTCACATTCACTTTAGATGTTGAAGGTTTAGATGTGTGTAGAGTCTATTGATCGAATACGAAAGAGGGGGGGGGGGTGAATTGCGTATTAAAAGCTAGCCCCACTTTTTTGATTTATATGATATGTAATTAATTATTTGATCTTATAGATTAAAATCAACTAATTAATTATTCAAACTAAGCGCAAGTAACGAAATAACGATAAGTAAAGAGAGCAGAGAGAGGCACACGGATTTTTGAAGTGGTTCAGTTTCACACGTTGAAACCTACGTCCACTATTCTCGATTAATAATTCTTAGTACCTTTCTACGGATTACAAAAATTATCAACCCACTCGTATAATCAACTATGATTATAACTCAAGCTGAGTATCGCTAAATACTCTATACTATCTTACGTTAATAAGAAAGTACAATATAACTCACATAGATTCTCGTTAAAGAATTGTAAGATTATGTGTTGTACTATTATCCAATAACGTATATCACGCGAGCGATTGACAATAACTGATGCACGACTATTTTGAAAAACAAACAATAAAAACAATAAATATTTTGCTCAAGGTTTGTTCAAAAACAATTTTGGAAAATTCTCTCAATATATGTGTGTATGTCGTGTATTTCGTGTATCTCATGATTGAGATGGGAAGGAGTATTTATAATAGAGGCATATGAGATCTAAAACCCTAGCTGAATATTTAAGAAAGATATTTATCTTTAACAATATTTACTTTATCTTTTACAAATATCTTTATCTCAAAATATTATTTGCTTTATCTTTTAGAAATATATTTATCTTTTAATATCTCAAAATATTGTTGTAAAGATATAGTAGAATCCTAGATTAAGGTAAACAAGGAAATCAAGCCTATGGAGGCCGGATTCTCTATCTACACGAAACCCTAGGAGCACGTAACCCTAGTAGGCAAAATCCCTTGGTTTACATGAAACCCTACGTGGCTCAAACCCTAGGTGAGCTTATTAGGTTAACAACAAATTGAGATAGCATATATTAGAAACCCTAGGTAGCATGACAACTCATAAGTTGTATTACTAACCAATAGAATCTCATAAATATATTCTCTATTAAAACTTTTGATAAATATAAAAATACTCTTTCACTTTTGAAAACATTTAAAATATTTATTTCCAAAATCATGCATCAACATTTATCATCCAAAGTTATAGGCTAAAACTATAACTTTGAACTTAAAATCACTCTAATGGAATAGTTACCGAATGACGACCTTCACTATCTAATCTTCACAAAGATCTTCAGTATACGGATCATCTCTTCATCTTGATCACAAAGACCCTCCATCTTGAGTCTTGTGTTAATTGAGGTAGATCTTGCTTGAAACATTTTTCTTTAAAGTTATAACCAGGTAGCTATAACTTCCATGTAAACTTTCAAAGTTATTCCTGAAGTTCTTATAACTTTGACTCACAGAACTTGTCAAAGTTATGCCTGAAGTTCTTATAACTTTGATCTTCTTTCTCGTAATTGTTGTTAGCTATGATAAGACTAAAACACACAATTACACGCATATGATATATCAAGTAAAGCACATTATCAAGTAATCACATGTCATTATCAAAACTATAAAATACGTCCAACAATGTGTAATCGAAAGCTATGTCATAAAACCATCTGAACTCATTGTTTAACCATTGTGACCACAATAATTGCAAATCAGATATTCTGAAAGATTGACATATTTCCTTTCTCTGAAATCACAGTCAGAAGAAGTGGATTTGCACTTATCATAGTCTCTTCGACTATAGCATTCATGCCCTAGACCCATCTTCATGTTATTGTTAGACTGTTCTGTAAGGAAGTTTAAGACTTTCTGACTTCCTTCCCATTTATCATGATCTTTTCGTGCATGTAGGAGCAATTCCTTCAAAGATTGGACTTCTTTTTCATATATCGAATGGTCTATATTCGAGTCTTTGGAGGGATTGTTCTTTTTAAAATTTTCACGAAAATCATTAAAACGTTTGTTCAAGATAAATTTCTCCTCATTATGTTGATCTTTGGCTTGGGAGAATTTAGCCTCTATATCTTTCAGTTGCTGAGAAAGAAAAGAGTTTTCTTTCTTATGATCAATGATAGCAACTTCCTTTGCCTTAGCTTCAGATTTTAAAAGCTCATTGACTTTCTTCAATTCTAAACTTATAGCCTCATTAGCTATAACTTTGGCTTGAAGATGCTATAACTTTAGATTCAAGAGCTTCTTTCTCAACATTTGTCATGTCTGAAGTTGTAGCTGAAGTAGCCATAACTTTAGATTTCAGCTTTTTAGCTTTGGCCTTCAGAAGTTGGTTTTCCTCAGCAATGTCACGAATTTGTTCCTTAAGATCTTTTAATTCAAGACTCTGCTCATGATAGTGATCTAAGGTTTCTTCAAAATACTTAATTAAAGACTTCTTAGACAATTTGTTAATTTGATTTTTAAGTTCAAGATGACTAACCTCTTCATCATCTTCTGAATCTGATTTTGAATCTGAATTGTCGACAAGGCACATCTCAGATTCCCTCTCATTGTCGCTGTCACAAATTAGGTCAAGACTAACGTTGCTCAGACATAGGTTGGCAACTTCGTCTTCCTCTGACTCGTCGTCTTCTGTGTCAAGATCTCCCCAGCAGTAAGCCATCATGACTTGCTTGAATTCCTTCTTGGTTTTGTCTCGTTGATTTTTGTCTTTGATTTTCTTCCAAGTAGGGCAATCCTTAATCATATGATCATT
>JAIUZE010000478.1:0-33514 GCA_022085475.1 Heliosperma pusillum
TTGTTAACTGATTCACATGATTACGTGTTGATTAGGGTTTGAGTGTATCAGGGCCATGTTACATGGTAACCGCTGAGCCAGCATACCAGCTTCCCTACCTCGAGTTATATTTATTATCGGATTCACATGATAGCTTTCATATGATAGGTTATATGTTAGTTATTTGTTTCATAACATGAAAAGCATATCTTATATGTTAAAGTTTTGTATTTCTCATATACATTGCTTTTATGTTATTCATGTTTAATTAAACTCGACATTTCTTGGCTGGGAGAACTCGGAGTTACTCCCCACTGACTGTGGCTTCCGTGTTTATATTTAATGCGGTCGAACAGGTGGTGTTGCATATTTGGGGTACATGGACGAGCTAGCGAGCGAAGTATTTACCTTGGACCTATATTCGGTTCATAGTTTGTATATTATTGTACACACTTTTATTTCCGTATTTATACGGGAGATATGTCTCCCGTCTTGTATATTTTGTTTGTAGAATATTATTTCCGTTTTGTAATGACCTTTTATTTTATGACACCTTCGTTATGTATTATCATATTTCTTTTATGTATTTAAATATTTTTTTTCTTTCCGCAAATTTGAGGGTGTCACACAAAGAGTCAAATAGCAATGATTTTCGGAGGCGAATCGTCTCGTTCAAATGTAAGAACTCAAATTTCTTGCTTTACATACGATGAATTTATGTTTCTTTTGCTGAGAATAGCCACCTTAAATTGTTTAACAAATTAGTTGCTAAAAAAAAAGGGAGCCGGCTAGGTAGGCTTGTGGATTGCTTATGGATGTGATGAGTATCAACACCGAGGTCCAAACTTTATGCACCCGCACTAATCGAACTATTTTTTATAATGCTCGTATTGAGCCTTACCCGGCTCTAGCGAATGAGTTTCTCGCAACCTTTTGTAAACGTATCTCTAGACGTAGTTCCTTTGAAGGGGGTAAAGATTTCACCAATAGTATTCGAAACCTCGTCATATGTTACTATTCTAGAATCATTTCTAACTCCCTCTTCTCCACACACGAGACCCAACATGTCTGCAGCACCCTTCCTCTTCATGTTTTTGAAGATGGCGTTTTGTGTCCGCCCCCGTCTATCGACCTCCCAAGCTCTATTGTTAGGCATTTTCTTGCAATTTAAACAAAACGCCCTTCCACAATTTCTTGTGGTGGACTTATAACATTGCTAACCAAGTCATATGATTTACAACATAGCCATCCTAGTTCGCCCGGGGTAATTTGGTTGGAAGAGTCCTATTTAAGATGGATCCGGAAGATTAAAAATTTCAACTTTTATGAAATCATCGATTTTCGATTCATGATCTGCCTAACCCGGAGCACGCCACGATTCATGACCCAGTTAATTGGGGGTTTCCCTACAGAGAACGAGTATAGTAAGGAAGGACAAAACTGGGAAAAGCGAGTCTTTGTCCCCAAACCAGGGTGGGTAGTCTATGGACCAGGGGAAAGGAAAGAAGAGAAAGTGCTGACCACCGACGTTTTTTACAAAATGAGTGGTCCTACCCGGGATAATACCGAGGTCCCTCACACGACTTATGATATGGGACAGTCTTCTCATCATGTGGAGACCGAGACCTATCCCGAGACCCCTCACCGTGAGCCCCTCATGTGTCCCTCATGCGTCATTATATTTGATCCTTTCAATGATTTTTGGCATCCCCAATGATGAACAACCCGCTGAATTTCAATATTAATCGCAACCCCCAACCTAACCCTTTGATGCACACGGATACATTCCAAACCTAATGGAACGACATATTCGTGTACGTGAAGGAGACTCTTGCCATCTCTTGTGAAGCCCGCGATATCTCCATCTGTAATCGGGCTTACGTGGAGGAGACTAGAGGAATTTTGCTTAGGAACCAACAATTTCTCAATAATGCCCAAGCTTATAATTAGGAGACACATAACATGACATTGGCGTCTCTCCTCTACCATGGGCAAAATACTGAGCAAATTCGAAATCTCTACCGCGGGCAAGCCGAAACAGTCCGCCGACTTGAGCAGCTTAGACTTCAGAGTCCATATACCCACCAACATCTTTTTGACAAACCACTCCCCGGCCCTTTTCAATAAGGGGTGTAGTGTTGATGGCACGTGGTACCTAACCGGTTATTACTCTACATTTTGATTTGCATTCTCAAGTCGTCGTTCTTAGAATGGTTATTCTTGTGCCTATGGTTGTGATTGTGAAGAATTCTTTAAAAAAAGTTTATAACTTGGGTTATTTGAGTGTTTTGCCCCACTTTCCAGTTTTTTTGGATATTCCTCTTCGAGTTAAGTAGAGTTCTTTTTTTTGCAAAAAATAAGCTTCCATTAATAATGCATTTCAAACTCCCAATACAAGACTCATATAGGGTACAAACCACTATAGCTCAACCCTTACACACTTATAAACTATCAAACCATTCTAGGACTTTTGAATTCCGACATTTGATATTACAATTAGTTAATTTCAATCTAGTATCATCCTGAATTCTTCCAATAATGACTTCTGGCCGCATTATAACTTCATCAATTCTGGACTGATTCGTGCTCCTCCAAATGTGGTACATCATACAGGCTATAATGATTGTTATAGTATGTTTAACACTAGCTGAATTCATTCGAAGTTTTATCCACCATAGCAGAACATCCTGTACAGGGATCAAAATCCGGCACCATTTAATAATGCCTTACAACACAGGTTTGTTGTATCTGCATTCAAAAAACAGATGTTCATGACTTTCTTCCTGCATCCCACACATGAAACACCATTTCTGCTGTATTATGTGCATTTTTATCAATAGGTCTTGCATTAAAAGTCTTTTCTGTGCAACTAACCAACAAAAGAACATATGCTTAGGGCATATCCACTTATTAAGCACCCAAGGATACCATGGAACCTTGGTACCCTCAGGTCTGAGTCAACCATAGCCAGTACTAATGGAATAAGATTTATTATACCTGCTCCAAGGGACTATCAAAGAACTCCTGCTTCAGAATATTCTTCACCTGACAAATCTTCCTCCATGCCCAACTAGTTCCACTATTAGGTTCATAATCCTTCCAATCATTATTCTTTATATATACTGCATCAACCCATCCCACCCACAGATGATTAGCTTTTCTAGCTATCCTCCATACATACTTAGCAATTGCTGCTACATTCCATTCATGGAATCTCCTTATACCTAATCCCCCATACTTTTTAGGATTACAAACCTGATCCCAAGATACCATATGATGACTCTCTTTGTGCTCACTACCATGCCATAGGAAAGCTCTGCACACAACTTCAATTTTACTAATTACATTCTTAGGAAATACAAAAAATCGAGCCCAGTAGCAGTGTAAAGTGCTAAGGAAAGACTTTATAAGCACCACCCTCCCTGCATAAGAGAGTTTCCTAGTACCAATACCTCTTACTCTATCCGCCATTTTGTCAACCAGCAGAGAGCAATCCATAACAGATAGTCTTTTAGGTGAAACATTCACTCCCAAATATCTGAAAGGCAACCTCCCCCTTTTCATTCCGTGACTTCCTCAATCTCTCTAACTAATCCATCATCCACACCATTATAATAGTAATTATATTTTTCCCTATTCATAACCAGGCAGAGACCTTAGAAAATTTATCAAAGGCATGTAACAAAAGATCAAGAGAAGCTCTCTCTCCCTTGCAAAAGAATTAAATCATCTGCAAAGCAAAGATGAGAAAGCTTGATCCTATTGCACATGGGATTAAACTTGAAGAGATGATGATGCCGAACTACCCCAATCAGTCTACTAAGATAGTCCAGACAGATAGTGAATAAGAGGGGAGACATAGGATCCCTCTGTCTAAGTCCCCTCTTCCTCCTAATGAAACCAAAAACCTCTCCATTTAAGGATAATGAAAAGGTAGAAGTAGAAATGCATTGCATGACAGTTTTAATAAACTACTCAGGGAATCCCAAAAACTTCAACATATCATGAACAAAAACCCACTCAATTGAATCATACGCCTTTTGAAAGTCAATTTTGAACATCATCCTGGGAGAACACATCTTCCTATTATATAATCTAATCAAATCCTAGCATATGAGTATGTTACCAACAATATCTCTCCCTTTAATAAAAGCACTTTGAGAGTGGCTAATTATATCAGGAAGGATTTTATTAAGTCTATTGCATAATACCTTGGAAAGACATTTGTAGATTGTATTACAACAAGCAATTGGCATGAACTGACTGACAGACTCAGGCATCTCCACCTTAGGTATCAGAGTGAGGATAGTAGTAATACATTGCTTCAACAAGTACCCAGTCTGAAACACACTCCTAATAGCCTTTATGACATCCTACCCTACAATATGCCAAGTGTCTTTGAAGAATTGACTACTATAGCCATCACGGCCAGGCGCCTTATTACCAGGAATATCAAACATAGCACCTCTAATCTCCTTATCAGTCACAAGGACATTAAGAATGCAGCAATGATATTCACTAAGACATTTGCTACTCTTAACCACCCTATCATTCACATTTTGTACTGGCTTAGACGTGCCAAGAAAATCAATGTAAAAATTCTCAAAAGCCTGATACACTTTATATCTAGCTCTCCTAGCCTTTATACTAGCGTGGAAGAACTTAGTATTATCACCTCCATATTTCATCCAGTCACACTTTGCTTTTGGTCTAAGAAACACTTCCTGAGCCTTTTTCAACTCAATCAACTCTTTAGGACAAACATGTTCAACAATAACACATAAGTAAGGATTAAGTGGATCCCTTATCATACGTTCTTGGTACTGATGAAGAGCTACTTCAGTAACATGAGTGAGATTTTCAATGTCCCCAAATTGATCCCTATTCAGCTTCTTCAATTCAATTTTCATACTTTTCAACTTCATCACAATTTTATACATATGAGTACCTCTCACCTTGTTATTCGAAGCATTCTTAACGATTTCCTCAAAATCCTTAGAAAGTGACCACATATTAAAATACTGAAATGAAGGACCATTTCTCTTAAGCACCCCATCAAGATGAACCAGTCCAGGACAGTGATAAACAGTCCCTCAGGTAAGAAATGAACATAACTATCCGGGAATTGATCCATCCAATCATCATTTATGAAGACCCAGTCAATCCTGCTATAAACTTTGTTCCCCACTTCATGTTTATTAGTCCAAGTGTAATAGGCTCCCTTAGCAGTAAGGCTAACCATACTGTTGTCATGGACCCACTGCTGCATAGGCATTATCTCAGCATTACTAACTTCGTTACCTCCAATTCTATTATCCCTACTCATAATGGCATTGAAATCACCACATATAATCCAGGGCCCATTCAGACTATTCTGATACTTCCTTAAATAACTCCATAAATCCTCTCTTTCACCTACCTTATTCAACCCATAAATAGTAGTATACCAGAAATGAATCCCTCTACTCTTATCATATACCTTTGAATAAATACATTGGACTGTCACCTCAATAATATTCACCTCAAAAGCATTAGGATTCCATAAAAGCCAGATTCTCCCTCCTTTATGAAGATTAGAATTCGTGCAAATAGACCACATATCACAAAAAGTATTACTAACGTTATTCCAATTGTTACTATTTATTTTAGTTTCCAACGACAAACCAAATAATCCCACCTTATTATGGAGCATAAATCTCCTTATTTCCTTTTGCTTGGTAGGATTATTCATACCCCTTATATTCCAAGCACCACAGCTATCCATTTTCTATTATTACCTTACTTGATTCCCCCTTCTCCACAATTTTGCTCCCAATGAAGCCCCTCCCAGTTTTCTGTATAAATTGGGATAGTGCCACCATGAAAGACATCCCCCTAGAAGTAAAAACTCCATTCTCTCCATTTTCTGCCCTCATCATCCTGGATATGATCCTTCTAGGCATATATGTTTCCACCACAGGACCATGTACCACAGGAGTACCAGGTACAACCCTCAGAGTAGCATGAACAGGTCCATGAGTGACAGGAACACTCCCAGACACAGTAGGCACTACCTTCTGTTGTCTGATAAGCCCCTGTGGAACCTGCCCTATAACTCCTTTAGGCTTCCAAGCTTTATTCATAATTGGTGCTGGTCCTTCCTTTCTACATGTCTCAGCAGTATGCTCTATCCCTTTACATGAGGAACACATCTTAGGAAGCCAATCATAAACTACTCTTGTGCATTGAACATCTCCCTTTTCATCAAAAAACTTAATCTCACCAGGAAACTGTTGATCTATATCTCCTTCAACCAGTATTCCGGCAAAACCCATGAAATTCTTATGATACGTAGCATAGTCACACTTAATGAAACTACCTATTCAACCACTCAATTTCTTCAAGCTATCTAGTCCCTTAAATTTGATATCTAAATCAAATAATTTTATCCTAATTAGGACTCGTTTAACATCGTGTTTAATCAAGACAGTCTCAGGTTTCCATTCATTAACTATCACAGGCTTATTATCAAACATTAAGTGTCCATTCTTCAACACAGTCTGTTGTTGCTCTTTAGTTTTAAATCTCACTAAAAAAATTCCATTCAGCATAAATGAGATTTTATCAACACCTTGAGCTTGCCAAACTCTTTTCACATAACCATTAATGACATTACTCGGGGGATTGGCACCTAGTACATAGCAAACAACATAGGAAGACCTGAATTGTATCTCACCAGCCACATCTTCCTTAGTAATTTGGATCACTGCTGTCCTTGGTGGTTCAAGAACAACATCTGGTTCCGTTTCCTGCACAGTACCATGTTCCCCGTCCTCCAGAATCGCTTCAACATCAGTCTCCATTTTCTGAGATGAAAATTTGAGATGATGATACGCCGATTTCCCTTTATTCGCATAATTTAGAACTAAATCTACACGTTTTTGTGTTTTTTTATTAGAATTTGAAGGATTATTGGTTGATTTCTTGCTCCTTGCCATTGCTTGGAAGAAAAGAAAACAAAGAATTAAAGAGGGTTTCTTTCTCTATAGGTTTCTCTCTCATCCTTAATTGAAAATAATATTACATCATCTATCTCAACATCTGAGTTGAGTAGAGTTGGTGCAGTAATTTTGCACCTAGGTCACCTTGTACACTTTCGCTGACTATTAAGCTTTTTGAGAAGCTCTAAGGTGTCCCCCTTGATCCCCTTTGAAAAATCCAAAACTTTTACCCACTAATCCAATTCCCCTAATCCAAATGTGAGCTAATTATAATTAGCTCTCTTTGCATTTAAATAACGTCATTACATTTTGCAGGTTGCATTTTGCATGTAGCTAGTATTTATCATGCATCATTTATCTAGGTTGTGTCATGTTTTAACTCTCTTGTGGTTGGTGCCTCCAACCATGCGAGGCGGGTGTCTTTCTCTCATTAAAAGACACTCATGTATTTTTAAGCTACCATATTGCGACTCCGGAATAACACCATTAGTTTACTTTGTATACTTATAGTTTACCTTCACCATTGTAATATCACCTTTTTTTTGCATCTAGACTAGTTCATGTAGACTAGAGCATGTTTGGCATCTAGATAGCTAACTTGCATTCGCATTTTGCATCTCGTATATTAAATTGTATATATATTTCATTGTTTTCTCTATTAAATGACCCAAAAATATGCCTTTTACTTTCTTTTATCTAAAATACCAAAAACATGCTATTTACTTTCAAACATCTTAAAATCCCAAAAACATGTTTTTATTTTACTCTCTTTCTTTCACTTCGTCCATGGAAGACAATGTAAATTTCAAGTGTGGGGAGGCGAGATTTTAAAAAATCTAGAAAAATTAGAAATTTCAAAAATTTTAAAAATACGTAATTTCATTTAGTTTCCATTTCAAAATGTCAAAAAATAAAAAACAAATACTAGACTAGCTTATGTATACTTGTATATATTCGTGTTGTATTTCTTGCTTTTCTCAAGTAGGTTTGAAATTTCACTTGAGATATAACAAAAGGGATAAAAAGTCTAATTGCTTTTCCCTTCATTCATCGTTTGAGGAGGATGGATATGTATATCGATGATGTGAAGTGTGTTTTGGAGATTGTTGCAGTTGTTTACCTATGTATTTTTAGGAGATGCATTAGGCTATTTGACACGTAAATTGTTAAAGCATTTGCATTAGATGTGTATATAATTAGTAAGTGCATCATGACATTTAGATGCATTTAGGTTGTATGATTTAAAAAAAAAAGGATATCTAATTTGGTGTCGTGATAAGCATGGATAGGCCGATATATTTACTCTTTTTATTTGGCACTTTGTCTTTTATAATAGGGTTGCAACACCATTTGTTGTATAATTTTAGTATTATTTCGGTCCATTTCCTAAAGTGTCGTCATGGCCATGCATTTAACCATTTGATACCCCCATGGAGTGATAGTTCCTTGGCGACCGTCTTTCTAGGTGACCTTCAAAACCATGCAACCCATCATCATTCTTTTACCATCTTTACACTTTGTCAAAAGGAGATCTGATACCGCGAATACGAAAAACGAGTTCAAATATATTTAAAAAGAAAGATTGTAATTTTGCTGTATATCTATTATTGTCTTAGCTTAAGGAGTGCAAAAGGAGACTTCTAGGCTTTTATAGAGTACTCTCACTACATATGGGGTCGCTCTCGAGTCTTTTCAGTAAGGATGTGCTTATTGTTGGTCTCCCTCTCACACCTTTTGCTAGGCCATTATGCTACCAAAAGCACCGTAATCAAGCAGTTTCAAAAATGAAAAATATCCTCAAAACAAAAACAAATAGTAAACCTCATTACTCCTTATCTCTTTAGATGATTCCATTGTTCCATGGTCATGAAGGAACGACCCTTCCTTTCACTTAGGTGAGAGGCAAGATTCTGAACCTACACAGTCTTCTAATAACATGGGGATCTCACTTTCCATCCTACCTTATCATCATCCTTGAAGAAGCATATTATTGAATGTGAGAGAAATTTGCCAACTTTACACAATGAGGAGGTGATTCGCCTATATACTCATAGATTTACTTCCTTTTTAATAAAATTTCTACATGTTTTAGATAATTTCTACATAGGAGTATTTGTGCCTAAATTGCCTCTGTTTTAGATGATTTCCTGTCACATGGATGAGGCATGTGATCATTCTTTTGTTAGATGCATCATATTGTGTTTTTGCGTACTCATCGTTCGGGTGTATCACGATATTGAGCAAGACCTCACTTGCCTCACAAGAGGGCATATTTCCTCATGCATGCCTTGCCGTGAGATGAAGGGACGGAGCAACGCTCTTTAATTGCCTTGTAAGGGTTATGCTATTAGGATAGTTTAGATAAGGGTCGTGTCCTCAGTTTAATCGAGGACGATTAATACTCTAGTGTGGGCAGAATTGATAGCCCTATTTCCGGCCCCATTTTTAGACATTTTGACCCCTATTTCTCTCATTAAAATTAGTAATTTAGGTCGTTCTAGTTAGCTTTCGCAATAACCGCCTCTTAATTCTGTGGTAACATCTTTTTGCAATTTTAAGTGCATTCTTGTTCACTTACACGTAATTTTGTAGGAACATTATCTGTAGACTCGGCGGGAAAGTGATCAAGGCGATAGCGGTCAAATGGAAAAGAGAAATTCAGTTTATGTGGCTTTAGACGTCAGATAAAATTTCACTTGGCCGAATGAAATTTTACCCGACCAAGTGGAATTTTACCCGTCGTCTTTTTTGTTTTTTACTTTTGATCGTTTTTTGAGCTTGTAGCCGTAGGACAAAATTTCACCCAACGACGACCCTCGCTCGTTTTATGATTCTACGTCGCAGAAAAGATATAAAAGGGAATTGTGGACATAAGTAGAGAGGGGGATAACTTTTAGAAAGAGAAAGTATAATGTTTTAGAGATAGAAAAGACATTTAATCTTATGATTTTGTAAGGATTTAAGATTGGATTGGAATTTATGAAAGTTTATTTAAGTTTATTTACATCTTAACTATCTTTTAAGTTGTAATCTTATTCTTCCCTCTTTCTTTGATTACAAGGTTTTGTTCTATACTTTAGTCTAGTTTTCT
This sequence comes from Heliosperma pusillum, assembly GCA_022085475.1. NCBI lineage: Eukaryota > Viridiplantae > Streptophyta > Magnoliopsida > Caryophyllales > Caryophyllaceae > Heliosperma > Heliosperma pusillum. The sequence continues at coordinate 10,051 of JAIUZE010000478.1, forward strand.
ATTTTGTTGTTGGTGGTTTTATTATTCCATTTCACTCTAGTTTTAATTAGTATTGCCTTTTTAGAACTATCTTTTATTGAATCAAAGTTAAATCTTTACTTTAAGGATTTGTCGACGTGCATGATTTACACTCATTTCTTAAACTATCATATGTGTTTCACTATACTAGAGTAGTCCCTTTGTTAGGGGAATATGGGGATTAGGATCTTTATACTTGTCTTGCAAATAGATTGATTTGCCTTGCCTTTATTAAATTAGGGAACCCGAACTTAAAATTTCTAGAATTTGGTGTGCTAATTGGCTAAGGTGACGACGTGATCCGGGTGGCGTAATCTTGACCTAGTTAGAAATATCTAGGTTGACACCTTTCCTTGGTTGACTACTTTGATTCGAGGAATCAGGTCAAGAGTTGGTGGTTTGGATTGTTCGAATGACTTTTTCGATCTAAGTTTACCTACATTTTTTTATTAGACATTTCACTTTAATTCTTTAGACTTGTTCTGGATTCGTTCCTCCGACCTCCCCTGGCGCTTTTCTCTTTATTGAATTCGTCTTAGCTACCTTGTTCGCTTTTAGAATTCTATTTCACTCACCCTATTTGGCTTCTATTACTCATTAGATTTAGCATAAACTAATATCCAAACCAACTCAGTGGATATCGATACCCGCACTTGCCTATTACTCATTTAGGAAGTCGGTTTGTTCGATTATAAGGATCGCGGCAATATCTTTATCAGTACGATATTAAGACAATCAAGTACTCCGTAAATATAATGTCTTATTTATATGGGGACATCTTATGGGGGTAATTTTAGATGTCGATAAAGAAAATTACAAAAGGATTACATTTCATAGTGTGACAAGGATTAAAAAAGGTGTGGTTGTTGTAAACTTATAAGCAACTTAATCTCTTGAAATAAAAATATATATAATGCTCTGTCTCCCTCAGTTCTTACATCAGATGTTCGGGTTGGGGTTGTTGAGTGGTCTATATCTTCGCTTGATCGTTTATTATCTTTGGGCCTTCACACCATGAAATCTATTCCTCCTATGTGTAGTCTTGGATTTGCTTAGTGGTTTTGAAGGGGGTTTTAGATGATGCGGCTGACTATCCCGGTGACCTCTCCTGCTGGGTTTGTATGATTGTGTTTCCTCTTTGTCTACGTAAGACCTGCGCTCCTAGGAGTAATCTTGAGTGTAGGACTGCTGTTAAGCGACAGCGTCAGGAGGAGAGTATTACCAGGGCTATTCTCGCTTAGGGGTGCCTGGAGATGGTTTGCTGCTTTTGCGGGAGTGTTTGGATGAGGTTCCTCCTTCGTTTCATGTGGTGGAGGATCTTGATTTGAGTGAGCTTAACCTCCGCCAATGTCGGCGGAAGATTTGTGACGGCCATTATACTGCTGTTGTTAGGGTGCTTTCTTCCTCTGCCATCGCCCCCTACTCTGATGCCACTCTTGGGGCTTTGAGAGAGAAGCACCCTGTCACCCCATCTTCTTCATTGTCGCCTTTAACTGTGGATTATAATTCTCATTGTTGAGATTTCTTCCCATATGTGTGTGAGGGGGGATGAGTCCATTTTAAACAGGATGCGTCTCTCGCAAAGCACAAAGAGTGGCATCAGAGTATAGGGCAACACCAGAGGAAGAAAACACCCTAACAGCAGCAGTATAATGACCATCACAAATCTTCCGCCGACACTGGAGGATGTTAAGCTCACTAGAATCCAGTTCCTCCTCCACATGAAACGAAGGAGGAATCTCAGCCAAACACTCCTGCAAAAGCTGCAAACCCCCTCCAGGCACTCCCCAAGAAAGAATAGCCCTGGTAATACTCTCCTCCTGACGCTGTCGACTAACAGCAATCCTACACTCAAGATTACTCCTAGGAACGATTCTTACGCAGACATAGAGGCAACACAAGCAAACGAACCCAGCAGGAGAGGTCACCAGGAGAGTCAGACACATCATCCAAGACCCCCCTTCAAAACCCGAGCAAACCCAAGACGACACTTAGGAGGAATAGATTTCACAGTGCGAAAGCCCAAAGAAAATAAATGATCAAGCGAAGATACAGACTACTGAACAAACTCAACCCCATCATCAGATGAAAGACCCGAGTGAGACGGAGCCGGAGGTCTAGAGATACCATGAATAATAAAGCTACGATGCCACCACCACAATCCGGAGGCGCAACTATATCACCTCGACCATGTCGAAACCTAGAGCAAAAGGTATGAGTTTTAAAGCACTCCCCACACAACCAAATCCCCATCTGCTTCAAAATAATCTCGGCATTAGAGAAAACAGTCAGATTATGAGTAAAAGTCTGATGCGTCAGACCCATAGCACCACCAATACAATGTCACTCATGAAAATGTTTTTGCCAGGCGGCCAAATTAAGGCCCCTACCATGACCATCCAGACACTCATGAATAGTTGAAAACGAACAATGAAATCGGACTAAAACAGGCATGAGGAGGAATGGGGCCCACATGCACAACGAACATTCCACACACACGCAAGGCACAACCTCACGCAAAAACCACCATAGCCAAACAAAACCGAAAACAGCCACCTAGCCAACCACCACTGGCCTACCCACCCCACAACAGACCAGGTCAACCGACTAACAAAGAAGTCGTAGCCGTGGCAGCCACCAGGCGCGCAACCAGACCACAACCCACAAACAAAAAGACGACGCAAACGTAACCCTAAATGTTATACAAACACGACACCCACACCACATGCAGAAAGCATAGGTTCAATAGGCTAACCAAAAGCAGCCACACACAAACACCGCGGCCAAGGACGCAGCAAACAACACCACGACGCAGCACACAACCGGACGACGCCGCAAACAAAAGGAAACAAAAAGAAAGAAAAGAAAACCCTACCTCCGGCGACACAGACACCACCCGGTGATAACACAACAGGGTGGCAGAAAAGGCGAGCAACCACCGATAGCCCCTCCCATGCAAGACGCACCCAGTCTCGGCACTCACCTACGGTAAAACGCAAACCACCAACGGAACCACCAACAGCCCCACCACAGCCGGCGATGTGTGGTCTGCATGGCCAGGTCAGAGACAGCGGCCGGAAGTGTGGCAACACAGGCCGCCGCAGGCAAAGGCCTAGAAGTTTGTTATTATTATTATTGTTGTTGTTGTTATTATAATTATTATTATTTTTTTATTATAATGATGCACGTAACTTTCAATTATAGAAAATTAAAAGTTTACATGAAATTGGTGGGAAGCAGCCGAGAAATAATCTGGGACCCCACCCCCTTAGCTAAGCAAAGCTTAGTCTAGTAAAAATATAAGCGGCTCCCGAGCCCCTTCATCCTGAGATACCAAGAACTTCTTGATCCGCTTGAGCAAGTCAACAACATCTGAACCCAGCTCTCCAAGCGAAGAGAAAGAGAAGGGAAGGAATCCATAACCAGCTGCCGCACATAAATCCCCATACTTAGCACACTTTCCATGAGCAGCATCAGCGACAACCCGTCGGGGCACAAAATCAGCCATACCAGTCTGAGTTAAGGGGGAAGACCCTGTCAAAGCAACACACACATCACGTCTTATGTCCCAGGAATAAGGCAGCAAATCTGCATGACGAAGAGATCCGACATGGCCGTCGACCAAACCGATATCCACCTCCCTATCTGTAGAAATACCAAACCTATAATAAATGTCGAATAAGGTGTCACGGACGAGGTTATGTCAATGCTTAACACCCACAGTAACAGTACAAGAAACCGCGTGGTTCCCATAAACATTATCAGCAAAAACCCGAGAGCAAGCATGACAAGGCGTACATAATTTAAACAACATATACCCAGTCAATATCCCAGCTCAGAGATAGGAACCGCACGCAACAAATCAGAGGAGTGGGCACCCTGCTGAGACTTCCACAATGAAAGCTGACGTGGTGTCAAAGAGAAAACAGATTCTGAAGTAGCAGCAACGTTCGCAAAATATATATGTGCCAATTTATTCATAAGTTTAGGGGCATCGATTTCTCCAAGATCACGTAAAAAAGCAGAACCTGTAGTCTCAAAAAACACCCGCAAGGCATCATCAAAAGTAGGACCAGCATCTACAATACCATACCCTAAGACTCTCGGGTTTTTGCTGATAGTAGATTAGCCTGCAAATTTGCAAACTGCAAACGGACCCAAGAAAAGCATAATGCAAAACATCTCCCGTAACATAAACCCCAAGCCCACCAAGATGAATAGGGAAAGTGGCAAGGCGCCACTACCAATCCCCAAAACCAGGCCCAGACCCGGTGACAATATGTTCCAAGCTAGAACGAAGTGATGCATCAAAACGAAGATGGACATACCCTAAGACTCTCGGTGAACAAGTACGGAGAGTAAAGTAGAGCTTAGAAATATGAGTACAAGCTCTAAGTAGAAGCAACTCACATTGCGTGTCCTCAATCCTAGCAACCAAATCCATAACCTTGATGGTCTTAATAACTCTCTTCGTTACAAGCTCACTGCCAAAACTAGGCCACGTACTGACAGGCCCACCCAAAATAGAGATACTACGCAAAGGCCTAGCAATAAAAGGAGGGAAAACACCAAGAAGTCGACTACGGGGATTCAGTAGGCCAAAAAACCTCAGTCTTTGCGACATTAAGATGGAGACCAAACTGAGGACCATCTGCCATAATCAAGTCTAAAACCTTCCCCCACCTCCAAAGTATCCCTAACAATGGTGCCATCATCCAAGTACCAAGCTTCCAAACTCAAATCAAAGGAGTCCTGTATCTTGCACACCAAGGAATGCAAATCCAATGCGAAAGGAAAGGGGCCCAAAGGATCACCTCGCTGGAGTCTCTAACAAGACCACAAGCAATGTTCCCCATAAAAAAGACGGGCAGGGCTAGAGTAACACAACTCCACCCAACGGGAAAGACTCGGGCAACGACGACGAACTTCCAGAAGCATGGGTACGCTATCAACAAGGTTGAAAGCATTCTGCAAATCAACCAGCAACATAGAAAGCCCCACATCCCCACCACGAGCCTCAATGAACCGATTCAAGGCATGCAAGACAACCTCTCCTCCACCGGACACCCCAACCCCTAACTGAAGATCAACATAATAAGAATACAAAAAAGGACCAACCAACCTTAGAAACAAGACGTGTCCAGACGGTGCCAACAGCAATAGGAAAAACACCACTACCAGGTCTAACAAGCGGCGTGAGCGGAGCGCTGGCAATGTACTCACCAAGAGCTAGTGGACATCAGCCCTCAAGAAAAAGATTAACCACCTTAGTAATAGAAGCGATCAGATCATCAGAGAGAGCCACAGCAGCTCCACTCAAACATTCCATAAGGTGTTAGGCACGAAATCCATCGCTCCCACAAGAAGTGCCACGCGGAAAACTATGAATCATATCTAAAACCACTGGCGAAGAGGCAACAAGAGAATGATGATAAACCGGCAAAGAAGGCAAAGAAGTGTTGGAGTAAGTTTCCTCCACAATAGTGCATTTATATAATAAATCTCATTTGGAATATACGTGGCATGATTAGTATATTTTGATACTCCACGTCAGTTGATTAACGTAAATCGGTAACGCTTGGCTGACTAGAGTTTGACGTTATTGTCGTATGACGGCGGTAATCAACTGATCCCTTTAGGTCACACCTATAGGATGAGACCCAAATAGAATACTAATTATTTGTATACGATACAGTTAATTAGTAGCATTACATATATTCGATATGTACGAGAGTTAATTGTTAGAATTGAGTTAAGAATCCATTCGATTAAGTTTATTTTTCAATTATGCGATAATTGACTAATAAATTTATATCTTATTTTAATACGATTAAATAAGATTTAACTTAGTAATTAATCGTTAAATTACTAAATTAGTTGAGGTTTTGAGATAGAGGTAATTAGTTAATTATATTTACAAAGAGTTGTAAAATAAATTAACTAAGCATTGTGGGACCCATTATATATTGATATAATGGTAAAATATTACTTAAAATGTTAAGTACATATTATTCATTTATTTGTATCATATAATTGTTATATGATCAAATTAACACTTAATTATACAAGATAATTAAGCATATGATTAATTAGTATTTGTGGGACAAATATCAAAAATCAAAATGGACCATTTTGAGCCATGTGAGGCCGGTTATGGTAGTAGTTGTAGTAATGATAATTGTTCTTGTTTATGCAAACAAGCAACCTTATGATAATGACATATCATGCATTCAAATCATTACATACACTACCATACTCTACTACAATTGCATGTGAATCAAATAGCAAAAATCAAAGGCCTTATGGACACATGAGGTCCGGCCAACATGTCCTTAAAATGGACAATGGTTGTTCATTTTTTACTAACTTGATTTTGCTTATTTTTCACTTCTCTTTCTAATACTCAACTTCTCTCTAAACTCTCATATACACTAATATTCTCTACATATTACTAGTGTAGTAATACAATAATATTAGTAGTATTTATCTTACTTATTATCTAGTTAATAATAAGGTAAGATTATTTGGGTTTAATCTTGGGTGCAACAAGAAGGAGACCTTCTACTTTGGAGGTTATTTTTGGAGGATCATCCACTTAATTTCATGCTCAAGAACAATAAGAAGGAGTTCTTATTGTGCCCATATTGAACCGAAAAATCCCAATGTAAGGATGTTTTGGTCTTATCTTTTCTTTTATGCTTTTATATTTGCATGCATGATAACTAGATCCTAAATCATTAACTTAATGTAATTAATGAACTAATTAGAGGAGTCTAATTAAAGGTCTAGGACTTTCAAGAAGGTGATGGGGCAACATGGTACTTATCTCGCAAAGCCCCAAGGGTGGCATCAGAGTAAGGGGCTACGCAAGAGGAAGAAAGCACCCTAACAGCAGCAGTATAGTGGCCATCACAAATCTTTCGCTGACATTGACAGAGGTTAAGCTCACTCAAACCAAGATCCTCCTCCACATGAAACGAGGGAGAACCATCATCCAAACACTCCCGCAAAAGCTGCAAACCACCTCCAGGCACCCCCTACGCGAGAATAGCCCTGGTAATACTCTCCTCACGACGCTGTCGCCTAACAGCAGTCTGCCACTCAAGATAACTTCTAGGAGAGAAGGTCTTAAGCAAAAAAAAAGAGGCAACACAAGCATACGAACTCAGTAGGAGAGGTCACCAGGAGAGTCAACCCCATCATCCAAGACCCCCTTCAAAACCCGAGCAAACCCAAGACGACACTTAAGAGAAATATATTTAACGGTGCAAAGACCTAATGAAAATAAGCGATCAAGCGAAGAGACATGCAACTAAACAAGTTCAACCTCAGCATCAGAGGAAATAACCGAGGGCTGAGTTAGAGGTCTCAAGATACCATGATTAATAAAGTTAACGATACATCACCACAATCCGGAGGGGCAACAAAATCACCCCGACTATACCGACACCTAGAGCGAAAGGTATGGGTTTTAAAGCACTCCCCACATAACCAAAGCCCCATTCGTTTCAAAGTAATCTCGACATGAGAGAATACCATCAGACGATCTGTAAGGTTTAGACGCGTAAGACGCATAGCACCACCAATACAATGTCGATCCCGAAATGCTTTTGTCAGGCGGCCTTAGTGAGGCCTCTACCATGACCATCCGGACACTCATGAATACACGAAAAAAGACAATGAAAACGAACCAAAGTAGGCATGACAAAGATAAACATAATAATACCTAATAAAATAATAAACCCTAATGACACCACACACGTGCATGGCCACAGCTCAGGTGTATGGTAAGGAAGACCCGACCACCACCACAGCGACCACAACACATGCCACAACCTGCCACCACAACAACGACCAACAACGTCCATAACCAGTAAGACCCCGGCAAGAGGAAACCGACGCCGACACAACAAGACAAATTGACGCCGACGCGATCAAGAAATTGCCACGGCAAGGAAACAGCCACGCCGATACGACAAGACAACCAGCACCAACGACGTGCGGTCTGGTGCGGTGGTTGACGGTGCAAAGGCATGCAGCGGGCGATGGTAAAAAGAAGACCACTAACTGCATGCGCAAATCAGATCCTACAACATAATCCATCGTCGTCACATAACAGTGCCCTATCCACACCATACACAGATCCCCTACCATGACCATCCCGACACACATGAATACTCGAAAAGGACAATGAAAACGTACCAAATCAAGCATGATGAGGATGAATGAACAAGCCCCACGTGCATCGAGCGCAAACTACGCCCAACACCACCAAGGCAGCCCTACCGGACAACCAGCGACAACAACCACACTACACCACGACGACGCACTACCAGGGAGGCACCGAAGCAACACCCAAAACGACGTCGAGAGAACGCAAGAAAAGAAACAAAAACGAAAAAACAGAAAAAGAAGAAGAGATACCAAAACCCTAGCACAACCACCAGTTTCACCACAAACCACCAGCAAGCGACGTCAAAAGACAAACTAAACCAGTAGCAGCAGAACAACCAGCGGCGACCGGACGTCTTGCAGCACCAAACACCCGCAGAAGAACCGGGCAAAAAAGAAAAAGAAACTCGCCTGGTGGACGCTGCAAACCCAGGCCTGACAACCGCCGAACGGTCTGCTTGGTCAGAAGGAAGATGCAGCCGCGACTGCCGCAACGACGCAAGCAGCACCACAGCCGCAACAACGCAACACTGACCCAAAAACGCAAACCCTAAAAAAACGCAAACCCTACACCAAATGCCGTCAACTGCACGACGGTCGACACCCGGTGATCAACAGTAACGGACGTCGGCGACAGGCCATCGAAGAAAACCCCAAGTCCCTCTCTGTCTTTCTTTGCCGCCTTCCACTCTCTCTCTCTAAAAATTTATTATTATTATTATGATTATTATTATTATTATTATTATTATTTTTTTTTTTTTTTTTTTTTTTTTTTTTTTTTTTTTTTTTTTTTTTTATTATTATTATAAGATGCGCGCAGCTTTCATTAAAATAAAATGTAAAGTTTACAAGAAGTTGGAGAGAAGCCGAAAGACAATCTGGGCCCCCACCCCCTTAGCTATAGAAAAACAAACCCTAGTAAAGATATAAACGGCCACCCGAGCCCCATCATCCTGAGAAACCGAGAATTTCTGGATCCGCTTGAGCAAGTCAACAGCATCTGAGCCCAGCTCTCCAAGCGAAGAGAAAGAGAAGGGTATGAAACCATAGCCAGGAGCCGCGCATAAATCCCCATACTTAGCACATTTGCGCTGAGCAGCATCAGCGACAAATCGTCCCGGCACAAAATCGGACATCTCAGTTTGAGTCAAGGGGGAAGACCCTGTCAAATCAACACACACATCACGCCCTTTGTCCCAGGAATAAAGTAGTAAATCCGCAGGACGAAGAGATCTGCCCTGTCCGTCAACCAAACTGATATCAACCTCCTTGCTTGTAGAAATAGCAGACCTATAGCATATGTCGAATAAGGTGTCACAAACGAGCTTATGACGATACTTAACCCCCACAGTACCAGTACAAGAAACAACCTGGTCCCCATATACATCATCAGCAAAAACCCGAGAGCAAGCAGGACAAGGCCTAGATACCGTGAATAATGGGACACCCAGTCGATACCCCAGCACACTACGGTCAGTCCTCCTGTTCATAGTCTGACCCAACCCCGAGATGGAACCGCACGCAACCAATCAGAGGAGTGGGCACCCTGTGAAAGTTTATAGACCCTAATTAGACTCCTCTAATTAGTTACTAAATTACTTGTTAATTTAGTGTTTAATAAAGATCTATGTAACATGCATGCAAATTAAAATGCATAATAAAAAGTAAGAAGAAATTTCCTTACATTGGGAAATTTCGGTTTATATGGGCACAACAAGAAACACCTTTCTTGTTGTTCTTGTGCTAGAAAGAAAAAGATGATCCTCCTTGTAATCTTCAAATTAGAAGACCTCCTTTGAGATGCACCCAAGAGAGAACCCAAACTAATCACTTAGTTTTTGACTAGAAAACACAAGTGAAAAGATGAACTAATATTAGATTTTATTACTACTCTAGTAATAGGAAAATATTAGTATTTGAGAGTTTTAGAGAGATGAGGATTTTAGTGAGATGTACATGCAAAATAAGAATGAACAAGCAAGGCAAAATGAACAACAAAATTGTCCATTTAAGGACACAAGAGGTCCGGCCAAATCATGCATGAGTGGCCCCTTATTTGCTTAAAATAATCTCATGCAAAAATGTTGAGTGTAGAAGTGAATTAGAACATGATCATGTGTCATAAACATGACATGATCACATGATGTAGTGTAACACAAGAAACAACAATCATCATGTTATACACTACCAAAATTTCGGCACCCACTAGTGTCATGTGGTCCATTTTGATTTTTGATATTTGTCCCACAAATACTTATAATCATATGTTTAATTATGTTGTATAATTAAGGGTTAATTTGATCATATAACAATTATATGACTCAAATTAATAAATAATATACACTTAACTTTTAAGTGATATTTTATCATTATATCAATATATAATGGGTCCCACAATGCCTAGTTAGATTATTTTACAACTCCTTGTAAATATAATTAACTAATCACCTCTACCTCAAAGTATATGCATAACCTCAACTAATTTAATGAATTAACTATTAATCATTAAATTAAATCTTATTCAATCATATTAAAATAAGACGTAAAATTTATTCAGTTAATTATCGTATAATTGACTAATAAACTTATCCGGAATGAGTTCGTAACTCAATTTCCAATAATAAACTCTCGTAACTAAACATATATCAAATATATATATAAAGCACTAATTAATGTGTATCGTATACAAATAATTAGATTTCTGTTTGGGTCTCATCCTATAGGTGTGACCGAAAGGGGTCAGTTGATTACCGCCGTCATACGACAATAACGTCTAACTCTAGTCAGCTGACCGTTATCGATTTACGTTAATCAACTGACGTGGAGTATCAAAATACTAGTCATCCCACTAATATTCCAAAATGAGATTTATAATATAAATGCACTATTGTGGAGGACACTTGCTCCAACAATCTCCCACTTGTCCGATACAAGTTGTGCATATAGCCACACTATTGCGGAGGACTCCTACTCCCACAATATCTCCCACTTGTCTCGACAAGTTGTGTGCTACCAATTCTCTTGTCACTTTAGCGTCACATCCTCCCACTCATCGCAAGGTGTCTTTCAGGTCGCACTTGCGATTGGAAAAATAAATTGAGTGGTTTTCTCGATCTGGAGAGTAACTGTCTGACCGGAAAATCTACCATAGATCTCTTCCGAGCGTGGCCACGCATTTCCAGTCACTACTCCTCGAGTGGCCCGAAGATGTTAATACCCAACGTGGGTGGACAATTCCTGTTGACCCAACTTACACTGTATAATGCAAATCACCATGACCCAGTAGATGCCCATCGGCCTCCTTTCACGGCACGACCTAGGACAAAAACCAAAGTCAATCGGAAAATACACCGACTCAGGTAAATGGTCGCCAGTCTAAAGAATCGACTCATAGGAATATAATAGAAATCCCCGCCACGACCAGGCTTCAACAATTTTGATAAGGGACTCTATCATGGTCACTGTCCGACAGAGTGTCTCTACAGTCTGTCTATGTAAACGATCAGTCATCCCCATGACCCCATGGTGCTGAACCAACCATCGATCGACTTACAATCTAGTCATTTCGAGACGTCACCTTATGCAAATGACTAGGGACAATTACTAAGTTCATCATGTTCACTTGAATTGAGTTCAACCTTTCTTATAACCAATTCGGATAAAACAAAGTAATAAAATTTAGTCAATACTAAATAAAAGAGCTCATATAAAACTCGAACAATGAATGCAATTATCATATATGTAAACATTGATACAACATTCAATTATTACATATCACATAATCTAGAGGAATTCAGGAACTCGTCTTAATCCCATCGAGACGACATGACTGTCATGTTTAGCCTTTGTAAGAGGCTTGGTTAGAGGATCAGCGATGTTATCGTCTGTCCCAACCTTACATACATCTATTTCCTTCCTCTCCACGTAATCTCTAATTACATGGTATTTCCTAAGTACATGTCTAGACTTGTTACTAGACTTGGGCTCCTTTGCTTGAAAGATAGCCCCACTGTTATCACAATACATCGTGATGGGATCTGTGGCAGTAGGGACTACTCCTAGTCCTTCCAAGAACTGCCGAATCCACACAGCTTCCTTTGCAGCCTCTGATGCCGCGAGGTACTCAGCTTCTGTTGTAGAATCCGCAGTCACGCTTTGCTTGAAGCTCTTCCAGCAAACGGCTCCTCCATTCAACATAAAGACATAGCCGGATTGGGATTTTAAATCATCCCTATCAGTTTGGAAACTAGCGTCCGTGTAACCCTTTACACGCAACTCAGTCTCTCCTCCAAACACCAAGAACGAATCTTTAGTCCTTCGTAAGTACTTAAGGATGTTCTTTACGGCTATCCAGTGACTCTCACCTGGATTGGCTTGATAACGACTCGTCATGCTCAAAGCATAGGCGACGTCAGGGCGAGTGCATATCATATCATACATGATTGACCCAACTGCTGAAGCATAAGGGATCAACTTCATGCGTTCAATATCCTCGGTGACGGTAGGACTCTGGGATTTACTCAGAGTGATACCATGACCTATTGGAAGAAAGCCTCTCTTAGAGTCTTTCATTTTGAACTGATCAAGAATCTTATCTATATAAGCTTCTTGACTTAATGCTAGTATCCTCTTGGATCTATCTCTATAGATCCGGATACCCAAAATGCGTTGTGCCTCTCCCAAATCCTTCATCTGGAAATGTTTCCCAAGCCACTCCTTGGTAGAAGTAAGCATTGGTATGTCATTCCCAATGAGAAGTATGTCATCCACATACAAGATAAGGAAAGTAACTTTGCTCCCACTAAACTTCATGTATAAACATGGTTCCTCGACACTTCGAGTGAATCCGTTTTGTTTAATTACATGATCGAAGCGATGATTCCAACTCCTTGATGCTTGCTTAAGACCATAAATGGATCTCTTAAGTTTGCATACCTTCTTAGGGTTGGATTTATCCTCAAAACCTTCAGGTTGTGTCATGTACACTTCCTCTTCTAGAATCCCATTCAAGAAGGCGGTTTTGACATCCATTTGCCAAATTTCATAGTTATAAAATGCGGCAACCGCTAAGAGAATCCTAATGGATCGAAGCATAGCGACTGGGGCAAAAGTTTCGTCATAGTGTAAACCATGAACTTGAGTGAAGCCTTTTGCCACCAATCTAGCTTTGTAGACATCAATATGTCCATCTATGCCATTCTTGATCTTGTAGATCCACTTGCACTGAAGAGGTCGTACCTTCTCAGGTAAGTCTACCAAGTCCCATACTTGATTTTCGTACATAGAATCCATTTCGGATTGCATGGCCTCTAGCCAATGCTTGGAGTCGGGACTAGAAACGGCCGACTTGTAGGTTGTGGGTTCATCACTTTCAAAAAGTAATAAATCACCATCTCCCTCGATACATCCGAGGTAACGATCAGGTTGATAACTAATTCTACCTGACCTTCTAGGGACAATAACCGTTTCAGACGAGGAGGGAACGTTTTCCTCCACTTCATTTTCGGTTTGTGGCTCTCGAACTTCGTCAAGTTCGAATTTTCTCCCACTCTGCCTTTTAGAAACGAAATCGCTTTCTAGAAAGACAGCATCACGAGACACAAACACTTTGTCCTCATGACGGTTGTAGAAGTAATATCCACGAGTCTCCTTAGGATATCCTACAAAATAACATTTGTCGATCTGGGTGCGAGCTTGTCATTAGACTTCTCATGAACAAACGCCTCGCAACCCCAAATTTTCATAAACGACAAATAAGGAACCTTTCCTTTCCATATCTCATATGGAGTTTTATTGGCTGCTTTAGTCGGACTACGATTTAGTGAAAATATTGCGGTTAAGATGGCAAATCCCCAAAACGAGTCAGGAAGCTCTGTAAGACTCATCATTGACCGAACCATATCTAACAAAGTTCAGTTTCTCCTTTCAGACACACCATTTAATTGAGGTGTTCTAGGAGGAGTCCATTGTGATACTATACCGCAATCTTTTAGGTGTGAATCAAATTCATAATTTAGATATTCACCACCACGATCGGATCGTAGGGTTTTAATCTTTTTATTCAATTGGTTTTCCACTTCATGTTGAAACTCTTTGAACTTTTCAAAAGCTTCACTCTTATGCCTCATTAAGTAGACGTATCCATATCTACTCAAATCGTCGGTAAAAGTAATGAAGTACTTGTAACCACCTCTAGCTTGGAGAGTCATTGGGCCACATACATCGGTATGTATAAGGCCTAATACTTCACTTGCTCGTGTCCCTTTTCCTGTAAAAGGAGCACGAGTCATCTTGCCCAAAAGACAAGATTCGCATTCACCATAAGATTCGTAATCAAATGGTTTGAGAAGTTTCGTTGAAACGAGTCTCTTTATGCGTCGTTCGTTTATATGACCTAAACGACAATGCCAAAGGTATGATTGATTAGGTTCACCTAATTTGAGCTTCTTGCTTTCTACATGATATATTTCATTAACATTATCAAGAACATAAATACCTCCAATAGAGATGGCTTTACCATAAAACACATCATTAAAGAAAATGAACAACTATTGTTCTTGATTACAAAAGAGAAACCCTCCGCATCAAGTACGGAAATGGAGATAATGTTCTTAGTCAAGGAGGGTACAAAATAACAATTATTTAAATACAACTCAAGACCACTAGCTAAGGTTAATACATAAGTTCCTACGGAGACGGCGGCAACTCTTGCTCCATTCCCCATTCGTAGGTCCACATCACCCTTGGCTAGTGCTCGCACGTCCTTCAGCCCATGCAAGTGATTACAAAGGTGAGAACCACATCCAGTATCAAATACCCAAGTGGAAGTGCAAGCATAGTTAATATCTATCATATAGAGAGAAGAGAGGATTATACCTGACGGTGTCACACATCCGTCCTTCTTATCCTGCAAATACTTGGGACAATTGCGTTTCCAATGTCCCTTGCCTTTACAATAAAAGCATTCGGCTTCGGCGTGCTTCTTACCCTTAGCCTTGGCATTGCTTTTCATAATAGCTTTGCCCTTTCCCTTTCCATGCTTCTTAAATTGGGCTTTGGCTTTTCCCTTCCCCTTTTGAACCCTTAGCTTCAAGTTCTTCAATCTCATTGTAAGAACATCCTTTTGCTCACTCCCACTTGCTTCCATATCCCTTTCGACTTGGGTAAGGAGAGCATGGAGCTCGTGAAAGCTCTTATTCATGCCATGCATGTTATAGTTTGCCCTAGCTTGGGAAAACTTGGGAGGAAGTGAGTGAAGGATGCGGCCAACCGCTAGCTTCTTAGGAATTTTGACCCCTAGACGATCTAGAGTGTCAACATGTTCCACCATCTTAAGCACATGTGGGCCAACCTTTTGGCCCTTCTCTAGCTTGGCTTCAAAAAGCCTAGTCATAGCATTATATTGGCGAATCTCGGTTGATTGAGAAAAAGCCAATGTCACCCTAGAGAATATCTCATATGCTCCAAGGGTGATGTATTGTTGCTTAAGGCTTGAGGACATCGACCAAATCAAGACCATCTTGACGTCGTTTGCTACCTTAAGGTATTCCTCATAGGCGGCTTTGGCCGCATTAGTGGCTCTTGGGCCGGGTTCATTGGGAGGTGCCACGGTCAAGTAGCACAAAACGTTATCCGATAACGCCGCGCCCTTGATCGTTTGCTCCCACTCGACGAAATTAGTTCCATCGTCTTTTAAGATGCATTTGTCCATTACGGACCTTAGCCATGAGTCTTTTCCTAGTTGAACGGTGTTGTTATTGTTTGCCATTGCGAATTATGTATAACTACAACAAAATTAGCAAATATTAACATTCATTGTTTTAATCAATTTTACTTGTATAACCAATTTAAACAAGTCACTCAAATAATGACCCCTCACGAAATTATATAAGCGATTCCGAGACCCGCATTTTAGACAAAAGAACATGTTATGCAACTTTTATGTAAAAGACGGTAAGTCAACTCTTGACTAATTCTACTCCGAGAACTCTCGGTTGACGGATTTCAACTAAACCCATCTCCTAGTCCCAAGATAACGCTTATCTTGTTGAGTCCAACCCAATTTAGGTGTGTGATCGTATCACCCTACTTACCCGAGGTAAAAAGGTCCACGTTGTGGTTGTCCTAATGAACACGGGGTTCATAGGTGCTTCAAATGGTAAGGCTAAATCTCAATTCCTTTTTTAAAGTTATATAAGAGGTCTTGCCAATTTTAGTTATTAATTCCCTATAAGTGAACTAAGTCGGTGAATTTTGAATAACGTTGAATTGACAATCGATAAATAAAATGCATGTTGGTGATTTTGGCATGTGCGGAAAAATAAAGCAAGCAATCAAATTAAATCCTAGTATGGCCACCTAGCTAATCTAATTAACTAGATGATTAAAAATCGGAAACCAACTCCTTGGTCTCTTACCTCTTCATGGAACGCTTTCCAATATTGCACCGTCTTTTGGAACACCGACTTTGGGAATCACCGTCTTCACAATAAATACTTACAAAAATACAAATGAATACATAGCAAATTCCTATTATACATTTGATCTATAAAACGAAATTATTAATTATTACAAAACGGCGATACGAAATCGCAATAAATTACAACCAAATCGGTATTTCCTTACATTACGGGTAATACCGATTAAAAATAATCTAGGCCATACTAGGTACAACTTGCAATAAAATAAATAAATGACATTCATTCATTCAACAACATAAATAAAAAAATGTTGTAAAATCATGCCAAAATCACCCTCAACACTTGTCATGTTCATTCTAGCTCGGTTTTTACGAATTTTATCGATTTTATCTACTAAAAATCAATAATCAACACTTAAATCGTATTTAAGGTCAAACTAATTATCTAAACTGATTTAGAACTCAAAATTAGTCCCCACTAATTTCACTTGTATTTAATTAGTTTGAATTGATCGCATTTGCTATTTAAAGAGGTTTAATCATAACTTTTATGAATTAAACCCAAAATAAAATGAAAAACCATTAAAATTGAAAAATAAATGTTTGTACATACTGGAACACTTCCAGGAACCTCAAGAACAAAAAACATTTGCCCAAAAAATTTGAAATGATTTTATGAACAAACAGCTTTATAAGAATCGGTTTTTATCAAATAAAAACCAACTAAAATAGTAAAATGATGAAACAAATTTTCAAATTATACCAGAATTATATAAATAATATTTTAAAATGTACAAAAAATTTTGAACTCCAGAAAGTCTCGTTTCAAGTTTAAGACTAAAATAACTCCTTTAAATCAATTTTTATCCAATAAAAATAAATAACCATGCAATACATGACTAAATGTCACGAAACTTTACATACAATATGTACACCATGCATGTGAGAACATATTAAAAATTTGAGGCCAGATTCAACATGCAACCATTTTTAGTTAACTTTTAACATAAAACCGCATGTTAACTCGGATATAAAGGCCATAAAACAAAATAAATAGCAAAATAATTCGTAAATTCACCAAATTTGACCACAAACATTTTGAGGTCATTAGGTATGCATGCAAATCAGAAAATTTCGTGAAAACCATTATTAACATAAATTTTCGATTTTTACTCAAGTTATCGTATGACCCGATTTTAATGCTCAAAATCAACATGCATGCTACAAGCTAACTCTGATACCACATGAAAGTTCATAGAGCCTAATTAGACTCCTCTAATTAGTTACTAAATTACTTGTTAATTTAGTGTTTAATAAAGATCTATGTAACATGCATGCAAATTAAAATGCATAATAAAAAGTAAGAAGAAATTTCCTTACATTGGGAAATTTCGGTTTATATGGGCACAACAAGAAACACCTTTCTTGTTGTTCTTGTGCTAGAAAGAAAAAATGATCCTCCTTGTAATCTTCAAATTAGAAGACCTCCTTTGAGATGCACCCAAGAGAGAACCCAAACTAATCACTTAGTTTTTGACTAGAAAACACAAGTGAAAAGATGAACTAATATTAGATTTTATTACTACTGTAGTAATAGGAAAATATTAGTATTTGAGAGTTTTAGAGAGATGAGGATTTTAGTGAGATGTACATGCAAAATAAGAATGAACAAGCAAGGCAAAATGAACAACAAAATTGTCCATTTAAGGACACAAGAGGTCCGGCCAAATCATGCATGAGTGGCCCCTTATTTGCTTAAAATAATCTCATGCAAAAATGTTGAGTGTAGAAGTGAATTAGAACATGATCATGTGTCATAAACATGACATGATCACATGATGTAGTGTAACACAAGAAACAACAATCATCATGTTATACACTACCAAAATTTCGGCACCCACTAGTGTCATGTGGTCCATTTTGATTTTTGATATTTGTCCCACAAATACTTATAATCATATGTTTAATTATCTTGTATAATTAAGGGTTAATTTGATCATATAACAATTATATGACTCAAAATAATAAATAATATACACTTAACTTTTAAGTGATATTTTATCATTATATCAATATATAATGGGTCCCACAATGCCTAGTTAGATTATTTTACAACTACTTGTAAATATAATTAACTAATCACCTCTACCTCAAAGTATATGCATAATCTCAACTAATTTAATGAATTAACTATTAATCATTAAATTAAATCTTATTCAATCATATTAAAATAAGACGTAAAATTTATTCAGTTAATTATCGTATAATTGACTAATAAACTTATCTGGAATGAGTTCGTAACTCAATTTACAATAATAAACTCTCGTAACTAAACATATATCAAATATATATATAAAGCACTCATTAATGTGTATCGTATACAAATAATTAGATTTCTGTTTGGGTCTCATCCTATAGGTGTGACCGAAAGGGGTCAGTTGATTACCGCCGTCATACGACAATAACGTCTAACTCTAGTCAGCTGACCGTTATCGATTTACGTTAATCAACTGACGTGGAGTATCAAAATACTAGTCATCCCAGTAATATTCCAAAATGAGATTTATAATATAAATGCACTATTGTGGAGGACACTTGCTCCAACACCCTGCTGAGACTTCCACAACGCAATCTGACGCGGTGTCAAAGAGAAAACGGATTCTGAATAAGCAGCAACCGTCGCGAAATATATATCTGCGAATTTATTCATAAGTTTAGGGGCAGCGATTTCACTAGGATCACGTTAAAAATCAGAACATGTAGCCTCCGAAAACACCCGCAAGGCAACGTCGAAAGTAGGACCTGCATCTACAATACCAGAAGGCCGTAGGAGAGTAGCCTGCAATGCTGCAGACTGCAAACGGGAAGCGAGAAAACCATAGTGTAAAACATCCCTTCCAGCATAAACACCGAGCCCACCCAAAAGAAAAGAAAAAGTGGCACTATTGTTGGGGACACTTTGGAGGTAGGGAGAGTGTTGGATTTGATTATGGCAGATGGGCCTCGTTTCGGTCTCCATCTTAATAAGGCTAAGACTAAGGTTTTTTGGCCTATTGAGGATCCTCGGAGTCGGCTACCCGGTATTTTTCCTCCTACTATTGCTCGGCCCTTGCATGGTGTCTGTGTTTTTGGGTGGACCTGTCAGTACTTATCCTATTTTTGGCGGTGAGCTTGTGGCGAGGAGAGTGACTAAGACCATTGAGCTTATGGACTTAGTCGCGAGGATTGAGGACCCACAATGCGAGTTGCTTCTGCTTCGAGCTTGTACTGTTATTTCTAAGCTCTATTTTTCTCTTCGTACTTGCTTCCCGAGAGTCTTTGGGTCTGTCCATCTTCGCTTTGATGCGGCACTTGGTTCTAGCTTGGAACGTATTGTCACCGATGGTTGTTCTGCTGCTATTGGTTTAGTTCGTCTTTTGACGTCGCTTGCTGGTGGTTTGTGGTGAAGCCGGTGGTTGTGCTAGGGTTTTAGTATTTCTTCTTCTTTTTCACTTTTTTCGTTTTTGTTTCTTTTCTTGCGTGTTCTCGTCGCCGTTTTGAGTGTTGCTTCGGTGCCTCCCTGGTAGTGGGTCGTCGTGGTCTGGTGTGGTTGTTGTCGCTGGTTGTCCGGCAGGGCTGCCTTGGTGGTGTTGGGCATAGTTTGCACTCCATGCACGTGGGGCTTGTTCAATCATCCTCATCATGCCCGATTTGGCACTTTTTCATTATCCTTTTTCGAGTATTCCTGAGTGTCCGGATGGTCATGGTAGGGGCCTTACTAAGGCCGCCTGGCAAAAGCATTTTCAGGATCGACATTGTATTGTTGGTGCTATGGGGCTTACGTGTCAAACTCTTACTGATAGTATGGTTGTTTTCTCTAATACCGAGATTACTTTGAAGCGCATAGGGCTTTGGCTGTGTGGGGAGTGCTTTAAAACCCATACCTTTTGCTCTAGGTGTCGACATAGCCGGGGTGATATTGTTGTGCCACCGGATTGTGGTGATGGCATCGTTAGCTTTATTATTCATGGTATCCCAAGACCTGCTGCTCCGTCTCCCTCGATTCTTTCATCTGATGATGGGGTTAGGTTTGCTCAGTGGTCTATAACTTTGCTTGATCGGTTATTATCTTTGGGCCTTCGCAGTGTGAAATCTAGTCCTCCTAAGTGTCATCTTGGGTTTGCTCGGGTTCTGAAGGGGGTTTTGGATGATGTGGCTGACTCTCCTAATGACCTCGCCTGCTGGGTTCGTATGCTTGTGTTGCCTCTTTGTCTGCTTAAGACCTTTGCTCCTAGAAGTAATCTTGAGTATAGGATTGATGTTAGGCGACAGCTTCAGAAGGAGAGTATTACCAGGGCTATTCTCGCTTGGGGGGTGCCTAGAGGGCGTTTGCAGCTTTTGCAGGAGTGTTTGGCTGAGGCTCCTCCTTCGTTACTTGTGGAGGAGGATCTGGATATGAGTGCGCTTAACCTCCGCCAATGTCGGCGGAAGATTTATGATGGTCACTATAATGCTGCTATTAGGGCGCTTTGTTCCTCTAGCGTCGCCCCCTACTGTGATGCCACTCTTGGGGCTTTGCGAGAGAAGCACCATGTCGCCCTATCTCCTTCATTGCCTCCTTTGCCAGTGGAACATAATTCTCTTGTTGCCTCTTTGGCAGTGGTTTTGGATATGGTTCGTGGTTTCCCTCGTGGCACTTCTTGCGAGAGGGTTGGGCTTCGTGCCCAACACCTTATGAACTGTTTGAGTGGTGTGTTGTGGCTGTCTCTGATGACTTGATCGATTCTATTACTAGGGTGGTTAATCTTTTTTTGGGGGCCGGTGCCCTTTAGCCCTTGGTGAGTACATTGACAGCGCTCCGCTTACGCCGTTTGTTAAACCGGGCTTGGGTGTTCGTCCTATCGCTGTTGGCACTGTCTCGAGACGTATTGTCTCTAAGGCTGGTGCTTGTTTGGTTGGTCCTTCTTTGTCTACTTATTTTACTGGCCTTCAGGTTGGTGTTGGGGTATCCGGTGGAGGAGAGGCTATCATGCATGCCTTGAATTGGCTCATTGAAGCCCGTGGTGGTGATGTGGGACTGTCTCTGTTGCTAGTTGATTTCCAGAATTCTTTCAACCTTCTTGATCGTGTGACTATGCTACAGGAAGTCCGTCGTCGCTGTCCGGTTCTTTCCCGTTGGGGGGAGTTTTGTTACTCTAGCCATGCCGGTCTTTATTATGGGGAGCATTGCTTGTAGTCTTGTCAGGGTGTTCAACAGGGTAATCCCTTAAGCCCTTTGCTTTTCGCTTTGGTTTTGCATCCCTTAGTGTGTAAAATCCGGGACTCCTTTAATCTTACTTTGAAGGCATGGTATTTGGATAATAGCACCATTGTTGGGGACACTTTGCAGATAGGGGGAGTTTTGGATTTGATTATGGTAGATGGGCCTTATTTTGGTCTCCGTCTTAATATGGCTAAGACTGAGGTCTTTTGGCCTATTGAGGATCCTCGGAGTCCGCTTCCCGTTGTTTTCCCCCCTTATATTACTCGGCCTTTGCGTGGTGTTTCTGTTTTGGGTGGACCTGTTAGTAGTTTTCTTATTTTTGGCATTGAGCTTCTGGCGAGGAGAGTGACTAAGACCATTGAGCTTATGGACTTAGTCGCGAGGATTGAGGACCTGCAATGCGAGTTGCTTCTGCTTCGGGCTTGTACTGGTATTTCTAAGCTCTATTTTTCTCTTTGTACTTGTTCCCCGGGAGTCTTTGGACTCTCCATATTCGCTTTGAGTTGTTGACTTGCTCAAGCGGATCCAGAAATTCTCGGTATCTCAGGTTGCCGAGGCTCAAGTGGCTGCTTATATTTTTACTAGACTTAGCTTTGTTGTAGCTAAGGGGGTGGGGGCTCAGCTTGTCTCTCGGCTCATCACTAACTTAATGTAAACTTTTCATTTTATTTTAATGAAAGCTGCGCGCATCTTAAAAAAAAAAAAAAATTATAATAATTATAATAATAATAATGAGTGGCGCAGCAGAAGCTTGGTGGGCCTATAACCCACAGTTCCCATGATTGAAACATGGCTCTGATATAATAGAGTGTGCTTCCTTCGCCAGACACTCTGTCTCTCGGCATCCCACTAACTTCATGTAAACTTTTCAATTTAATTCCCCCAGCCTCTTCATCCTTAGCATGGAAATTCTATCCAGAAGGTTGAGGAAAATGTGCCAGGCTCATGATGTCACTTTTCATCCTAAGTGTTCTAAAATGGGTCTGACTCACCTGGTTTTTGCTGATGACCTTATGATCTTCACTAGAGGTGACCTGCCTTCTGTTAAAAAAGCTACTGATATCCTGCAAGAGTTCTCTACTTGGTCAGGTCTTAATGCTAATTTTAGCAAAACTGAGGTTTACTTTGGTGGTGTTCCTGTTGATCTCAAGGAGACTATCCTGTCTGTCGTTGGCCTGAATGAGGGCATGTTTCCCTTCATGTACCTTGGTATGCCTATAAACCATGCTAGGCTTACTCACAGCATGTATGAAAGCCTTACTCTTAAGCTCACTTCTCTTCTGCATAAGTGTTCACACAGATATCTAACTTATGCTGGTAAACTTCAAATCATCAATGATATGGTCTTTGAACTTGGGAACTTCTGGAGCAGTAGTAGCCTTCTTCCTGCTTCTGTCTGTAATTCTGTTAGCAAATCTTGTAGGCAATTCTTTTGAAGGTCTACTGATAAAGGTAATAAGATTTGTTTCAAGAGCTGGAAGTCCATCTGTACTCCCTGGTCTGAGGGTGGTTTTCAGGTTAAAGACATTTCCTCTTGGAACAGAGCTACTATGCTCAAATGGTTATGGCATCTAGATAGGGGTACGGGGTCTATTTGGGCCTCCTGGATTAGG
>JAIUZE010000479.1:0-16338 GCA_022085475.1 Heliosperma pusillum
TTATTTCATATACGATATGGATAGGTAGCGTACCTAATTTCTAAGTTATCCAAATGAAACAAGTGCTCAATAATCCTACAGTGACCACGAGAACAAAGCGTTTGTGACTCGTGATGCTGTCTTTCAATAAAAATACGATTATTTCTTGGTAAGACAGAGTGGGAGAAAATGTTTCAAGAGCCACAAACTGAGCATATGGTCCGGAAAAAGTTTCCTCATTGCTTGTTCAGTAGTAGTTTCTTCGGAACCTAGGAGGTCAGATGGAATTTTATCACTCCTTTATAGTGATGAATTCTAATATGCGACTTATAAAAGACTGTTTTTAGTCCCAACTTCTTGCTATGGCTTAGAGTCATACGATTCGTAATGGACTCCATGCATGATGGTCAGGTATGTGACCTGGTAAATTTTACTTGAAGAAGTACGACCTCTTCAATGTAAATTGATTTTTAAGATCGAACTTTGCATGGATGAACATTAAAATGTTTTCAAAGATAACTTGGTAGGCAAAGAGTTTTGCACCAACTTTAATTCTTTGATCCATTCGAATATACTTAGCGATTACAGCATATCATAATAGTATGATGCCAACTGGATCTCAAGAACCACCTTCTTGAATACGATTCTAGAAGAGGTAGTATATTTTATATTCACCTGTGGGTTCGTAGATCCTAACTATCCTAAGTTAATTTGAAAGCTTAAGAGGATGTCTTAAGTAAGCACTAAAGAGTTGGAATTGATGTGTCAATCATGTCATAAAATATTTCTCGATATCTCGAGGAATTATATTTATACATGAAGTTTAGTGGGAGTTATATGGTTTTCATTAGTCTTATATGTGGAGACATATTGATCATTTTAGATGATGGAAGATTTTGGAGAAGTAGAATACATCTTTTAGAGATCTGGATTTATGGAGATAAATCTAAAAGGATATTAGTGTTGAGTCAAAACTCTTATATTGATAAGATCTTTGACTAGTTCAAGGAAGTTGAACACATGATAATTGATTCCTTTTTGCTTCCGCTGCGGGATCAATTATATACGCTGTGATGTATACTTAATCCGACATTTCGCATGCTTTGAGCATGACAAGTCGTTTGCAATCAAATCCAAGTGAGAGTCACTTGATAGCCATACAGAACATCCTTAAGTACTTGCGAAGGACTAAAGATATGTTCCATTTGTTTGGAGTTTATAGTGAGTTGTGTGTAAGAGTTTACACAGACTTCAGTTTCCAAACTAATCAAAGTGATTTGAAATCACGAACTATCTGTGTTTTATAGAAGATTTATCTGTTGGAAGAGTTCCAAGCAGAAAAGACTATTGGAAAAGGTTCCACGTAGGAGTGACATTTTCAAATATAAATGTCATGTATCCGCTGGAAGTGTTCCAGGCAGTTTATCATTGCGGATTTCACAACGGAAATGGAGTACATTGCGTCATATGATGATGCATATGAAAGTAGCTTGGATTCGACAGTATTGGAGTGACTAGAAGTAGTTCATATAGCTGTATATCCTATCCCATTATACTGGTAAAACAGTGGGAGCTACCTTTAGGACAAGAGTCCTAAGTCTAGATTCAAACCTAGACACGTACTCAAAGAGTTTTATGTAATATGAGATTAGGTAGACAAAGAGAAATAGCAATCAGAACGATGGGAAAGATGCAAGTATTGCTAATCCATTAGCCATGCTTTTTGCAGGCTGAACATGATAGTCATGTCATTTCAATGGAGATTGAAATATGTACCTGAATTGCTAGAGATTATAAGATATGAAATTATTGATAGCGTATCAATTTTTCCAAATATTAGATAATCGCATTCATTGTTAGAGTTTCATTAAAAACTCCTTATTTAGTTTGACTAAATTTTAATACTTTGTTTATCCGAATTGGGTGAAAGAAAAGTTGAACCCAATTCAAGTGAACAGGATGAACTTAGTGTTTTGTCCCTAGTCACTCATTTGAGGTGACGTCTCGAAGTGACTAGATTGTAAGTCGATCGATGGTTGGTTCAGCACCATGGGGTCATGGAGATGACTGGTCGTTTACATAGACAGAATGTGGAGACACTCTGTCGGGCAGTAGTGCCATATAGAGCCCTTATCAAAATGTGTTGAAGCCTGTCGTGGCGGGATTTTATTTTTTTCCTATGAGGTAGATTCTTTAGACTGGCGACCATTTACCTGAGTCGGTGTAGTTTCCGATTGACTTTGGTTTTTGTCTAGGTGGTGCCGTTGTGAAAGGAGGCGAACTCGACATCTTATGGGTCATGGTGATCTGCATCATACAGTGTAAGATGGGTCAACAGGAATTGTCCACCCACGTTGGGTATTAACATCTTCGGGCCACTCGAGGAGTAGTAACTGGAAATGCGTGGCCACGCTCGGAAGAGATCTCTGGTAGATTTTCCGGTCAGACAGTTACTCTCCCAGATCGAGAAAACCACTCTATTTATAATTTTCAATTGCAAGTGCGACCTGTAAGACACCTTGCAATGAGTGGGAGGATGTGACGCAAAAGAGACAAGAGAATCGGTAGCACACAACTTGTCGAGACAAGTGGGAGAAATTGTAGGAGGAGGAGTCATCCGCAATAGTGTTGCTACATGCACAACTTGTATCGGACAAGTGGGAGATTGTTGGAGTAAGTGTCCTCCACAATAGTGCATTTATATAATAAATCTCATTTGGAATATACGTGGCATGATTAGTATATTTTGATACTCCACGTCAGTTGATTAACGTAAATCGGTAACGCTTGGCTGACTAGAGTTTGACGTTATTGTCGTATGACGGCGGTAATCAACTGATCCCTTTAGGTCACACCTATAGGATGAGACCCAAATAGAATACTAATTATTTGTATGCGATACAGTTTAATTAGAGCATTACATATATTTGATATGTACGTTTAGTTACGAGAGTTATTTATTGGAAATTGAGTTAAGAACTCATTCCACTTAAGTTTCTTAGTCAATTATACGATAACTGACTGAATAAATTTTACGTCTTATTTTAATACGATTAAATAAGATTTAATTTAGTGATTAATCGTTAATTCATTAAATTAGTTGAGGTTATGCATATATTTTGAGGTAGAGGTAATTAGTTAATTATATTTACAAGGAGTTGTAAAATAAATTAACTGGGCATTGTGGGACCCATTATATATTGATATAATGGTAAAATATTACTTAAAAGTTAAGTACATATTATTTATTAATTTGAGTCATATAATTGTTATATGATCAAATTGACACTTAATTATACAAGATAATTAAACATATGATTATAAGTATTTGTGGGACAAATATCAAAAATCAAAATGGACTACATTTCACCATGTGGACCGAAATTGTAGTGGAAAAAACACAATGATGATTGTTCATTACTTGTATCATACTACAACATGTTGATTATGACAAGTTATGACATGAACATGATTATAATCAATCCTACACTCTACCATCTTACACAAAGAATAAAATGAGCAAAATGGAGCCCTCTTGGAGCTTATGAGGACCGGCCATATTGGCTTAAATAGAGCAAAAAGTTGTTCAATTTAAAAACTACTTCATTATGCTTATTTTCTTCTTCTTTCTAAAACCTCCAACTTCTCTCTAAAACTCACATGCAAACTAATATTCATACATATTACTAGAGTAGTAATATACAAATATTAGTAGTATTATGTCTTACTTATTATCTAGTTAATAATAAGGTAAGATTATTTGGGTTTAATCTTGGGTGCAACAAGAAGGAGACCTTCTACTTTGGAGGTTGTTTTATGGAGGATCATCCATTAATTTCATGCTCAAGAACAATAAGAAGTTCTTATTGTGCCCATATTGAACCGAAAAATCCCAATGTAAGGATGTTTTGGTCTTATCTTTTCTTTTATGCTTTTATATTTGCATGCATGATAACTAGATCCTAAATCATTAACTTAATGTAATTTAATGAATTAATTAGAGGAGTCTAATTAAAGGTCTAGAACCTTCAGGTAGGGGCTCAGGTCTCCAACATTAAAAGTACCATGGACACCATAGCTTCCTGGTAGATCCACCTTGTAAGCATTTGGACCCAGCTTCTCCAATATTTCAAATGGTCCATTAGCTCTTGGCATGAGCTTGTTTCTCCTTTTATCTGGAAACCTCTCCTTTCTTAAATGCAACCATACAAGGTCCCCAGCTTTGAACTCCCTTGCTTTCTT
Organism: Heliosperma pusillum; assembly: GCA_022085475.1. NCBI lineage: Eukaryota > Viridiplantae > Streptophyta > Magnoliopsida > Caryophyllales > Caryophyllaceae > Heliosperma > Heliosperma pusillum. Next base: position 4,222 of record JAIUZE010000479.1, read on the forward strand.
AGGCCCATTGGATCTAGCCTTGTACAACTCATTGGACCTTTCAATCTGCTTCTTGACTTGTTCATGAATCTGTATCATTTGTTCAACTCTTTTCTTTACATCATAGTTTGCTTTGCTTCCTTTGACTGGGGCTAGGTCTGTAGGCATGAGAGGGTTAGTACCATAAACTGTTTCAAAAGGACTTTTACCTGTGCTGCTGGAGGGAGCTCTGTTAAAGGCAAACTAAGCTTGTGCTAGCCTGAGGTCCCAATCTTTTAATGACTTAGAAACATTGCTCCTCAAGATCTTTTCTAGTGTCTTGTTAGTGACTTCTGTCTGCCCATCAGTTTGGGGATGGTGAGAAGTACTAAACAATAGCCTGGTTTTCAATAGCTTCCACAAGGTTCTCCAGAAGTGACTCATGAACTTTGTGTCTCTATCTGAGACAATGCTTCTAGGTACCCCATGTAACTTGACAACCTCCCTAAAGTATAGTTCAGCTACCCCCAAAGCATCCTCAGTCTTCTTACAAGCAATGAAATCTGCCATTTTGCTGAACCTATCTACAACCACCATGATTGAATCCTTTCCCCTTTGAATTCTTGGTAGGGCTACAATGAAATCCATGCTGAGATCTTCCCATGGCATGTTTGGTACTGGGAGTGGTGTGTAAGGGCGAGCCTGAAAATGTGCTTTGGCTAATTGACAAGACATGCACCTCTTGAGGGCATTTTGCACATCACTAAGCATCTTAGGCCAATAGAACTGATCCTCAAGATGTCATAGGTCTTATGCACCCCAAAGTGACCAGCAAGGCCATTGGAGTGAACTTCTTTGACCAGCAATCCCCTATAAGGTCCCTTAGGCACACATAGTTTGTTTCCATAGAATAAGTAGCCTTCCTGGGCTGTGTACTTGCTTCCTTTCTTGACTTGCCCTTCCTGATACACCTCCCATTCATGCTTGAAGTCTGGGTCTTCCTGATAGAGCTCTTTCATGAATTCAAACCCCAATACCCTTTGTTCCATGAAGGTCAACATCACAGATCTTCTAGACAATGCATCAGCTACAACATTGTTCTTACCCTCTATGTACTTGCTGGAGAATGAGAAGGATTGCAAGAACTCTACCCATTTGGCATGCCTGGGGTTGAGTTTATGCTGTCCATTGATGTATTTGAGAGCCTCATGATCAGAATGTAGCACAAATGGCTTAGGCTTTAAGTAGTGTCCCCAATAGTTCAATGCTCTCACAATGGCATAGAACTCCTTGTCATATGTGGAGTAGTTAAGCTTGGCCCCATTTAGCTTCTCACTGAAGTATGCAACAAGCTTCTTCTCTTGAGTAAGCACAACTCCTATGCCAAGGCCACTGGCATCACACTCTACCTCAAAGAGTTTGTTAAAATCTGGTAGAACCAATATTGGAGATTTACACAATTGCTCCTTGATCAGGTGGAAGGAATTCTCAGCCTTCTCATTCCACTTGAACTCTCCTTTCTTCATGCACTCAGTAATAGGAGCCATGATTGAGCTAAACCCTTGTAGGAATCTCCTATAGAAAGAGGCTAACCCATGAAAACTTCTAACATCAGTAACAGTTTGAGGAAGGGGCCATTCCTTGATTGCTTGAACGTTCTCAGGATCAACTGCTACTCCTTTCTTAGAGATGATGAACCCAAGGAAATAAACCTCAGGTTGCATGAAGGTGCACTTCTCTAGTTTGCCATATAATTTGTTCTCTCTTAGGACCTCAAACAACAACTTCAGATGCTGCAAATGTTCTCCCTTAGTTGATTTGTAAATAAGAATGTCATCAAAGTAAACCACCACACACTTGCCCAAGTAGGGTCTTAGGACCTCTGTCATCAACCTCATAAAGGTACTAGGGGCATTAGACAACCCAAAAGGCATTACCAACCATTCATAGAGCCCATGTTTAGTTTTGAAAGCTGTTTTCCATTCATCCCCTGCTCTTATCCTCACTTGGTGGTAGCCCTGCCTTAGATCAATCTTTGTGAATACTTGAGCCCCACTCAACTCATCCAGAATATCATTAAGTCTAGGTATGGGGAACCTATACTTAATGGTAATGTTGTTGATAGCCCTACTGTCAATGCACATACGCCAAGTCCCATCCTTCTTTGGTACAATCAAGGCTGGTACAACACAATGGCTGAGGGACTCCCTTACATAGCCCTTGTTTAGTAGTTCACCTACTTGAAGTTGGAGCTCCTGTGTAGCCTTAGGAACACTCCTGTAAGCTGGCTTGTTGGGTAAGATAGCTCTAGGTATTAGATCAATGTGGTGTTCTATTCCCCTAAGTGGTGGCAGTCCACTAGGGAGTTCAGTAGGAAAGACATCACCATAACTTTCTAGGATGGACTTAACCTCCTCAGGGATATCAACAATGCTTATCCCAGTCTCTTTGGCAAGTAGTATGAACACAGGTTGTAACTCACTTAGCTCTTGTACTATTTCTGATTCACTTATCAACATGACTTCCTTGGAAGCCTCACTCATGGGGGTTGGGTTGATCTTTAAAGTAGGTGGTAAAGGTGCTAGGGTGATTTTCTTTTTCCCATACTTAAAAGTGTAGATGTTGTCCCTCCCATAGTAAATGACATCCCTAACAAACTCCCATGGCCTCCCAAGCAAGAGGTGACATGCATCCATAGGCAGAACATAACAAAGACTTTCATCCACATACCCTTTACCAATTGAGAAAGGTACAACACATTGCTTATCCACCTTGATCTCAGCCCTTTTGTTTAACCATCTGAGTTTGTAAGGTAGGGGGTGGTCCTTGGTGGGTAGAGCTAGTTTGTCTATCAGTGTTTTAGAGGCGACATTAGTGCAGCTTCCACCATCAATGATGAGGTTACACACTCTACCCTTGATAGTACATCTGGTACTAAAGATCTGGTGTCTCTGGTCCTCTTCCAAAGGCTGGGGTTGAGTATGCATTACCCTCCATGTTACCAAACTTAACCCAGCATCAAGCTCTATCAACTCCTCACTAGCCTCTACCTCAGGCTATTCCATTTCATCATCACAGACCCATACCTCATCCTCTCCCCAATGAATTACTTCCAGGGTACTCAGAGCTCTCTTGGATGGATATTCTCTAGCAAAATGTCCATATCCTTGGCATTGAAAACACTTTTTGAGGGGGGTGGTTTTTCTTTGGCCTGCATCAACAGCCTTGCCTTTGTCAAGGTTGAAAGAGGTCTTAATAGGAACCACATGTTCTCCTATCTTGACTCCTACAAAGGGTTTGAAGGTAGGGGTTTCTGGTAGGTGTCTTAGAAGCACGGGCCTTTCCCTTTCCCAACTTTTCTACCCTTAAGGACAAGTTGACAGCTTCCTCAAAGGAGTAAATATTTTGTAGCCTGACTTTACTAGCTATCCTCTCATCCAAACCTTCTAAGAACCTTGCTATCTTTTGCTCAGATTTCTCAACAACCTCACATTGCAGTGTGAGTTGTTCAAAGTCTCTTAGATAAGACTCTACAGGTCTTTGGTCTTGTTTCAGGTGAGTAAGCTTAATGAACATGTCCTGAGTGTAGTCTCTAGAGACAAACTTAGCCCTCATTTTCTTTTTCAGTTTGAGCCATGACTTAACAGGTTCTTTTCCTTCTCTCACCCTCAAGGTTTTCATATTTTCATACCATAGTGAGGCATAACCTTTTAGTTTCATGATAACAACCTTAAAAGCCTTTCTATCAGTGTATCCTTTAAACTCAAAGACTCTTTCTACAAACCTCAACCAATCTAGGAAATCATCAGGGTTCATGCTACCTAGAAAGTCAGGGATTTCTACCTTTATGTCTTTGTCTTGGTGTCTGGGAAGACTTTGATCTGAGTCATCTGAGTCTGTCATTTCAAATTGATCTACAGGTTGCCTCCTTCTTCCTCCATGTGGGAAAGCTGCTCCTCTTCCTCGACCTCTGCCTCCTCTTGTGTCATTGTTTTGTTGGCCCTCATGAAGTTCATTGACAGACCTGGAGACTTCCATCACAGTTCTGACAAGACCTTGAACTGTGTTTTCAAGACCTGTAATTCTCTCTTCACTCATGGTTGATTTTGTGTTTTTAATGTAGTTAGGTAAATGAACTCACAAACAAAAGCTCTGATAACCAAATGCAATGAAACTATTCAGAAAACAAGCTAAAACAATTACAAATTGAACTAAGGTTAGACACATGGAAATTGCTCTGTTTTTGTTTGGACTGGATGCTGAAAGAAGGGGATAGAACCTTAACCAAAGCACAAAGCCAATGGTTGAGGGTTGAACCTTGATCCCAGCACTCAGCTAAGGGTCTAAGCTCACTTCCAAGCACACAGCAATGGAAGCTTTCTCAAGCACACAGCCAAGAGATATCAACATAAACAATGGTTTCAGTTTTTGTGTTTACTTCAAATCTATCTTTCATTCATTAGGAATAAGCCTTATACAGGCAATGAGATTACATCCTACTCGTTCATTACATCTAGGGCCATAGTTGGCTTACAAAAGAAACAGAAATAACAGCTACATTGTTCAGACTAAAGCAATAAAGTAGAAAAGCAGTTCACATAAGACCATCTGACTTAATTGGTTTGCTTGGGTTGATCTGGTGAAGGAGTGGACTTATAGGCTTGGTTCTTGAGCCAGAATGGAGTAGGATGAATGCCACAGGGTCTGCTAAAAGATCCTCGAGCTGGTTTGTTCAAAATAGGAAGTTTGATAGTGACATTTGAACTACTGCAAAAAAGGCTGAATTCTGGACAGTTTGAGTTTGTCCCTAAGCTAACTTTTGTTGTGTGCATTTCCTGGAGAAGAAATCCTTGGCAAAGTTGTAGAGGACCCTCCCTAGGACTAATATTGATCACTGGTTAGGCTTGTTTGAGTGTGTAAGGCCCCCATGGATCCTGTTTAGAAAGACTGTGACTCACTGGTTGTGGCTGAGGATTGTTATTGTTGTGTTGGGTTTGTTTTGCTGTTGGCTGTGTGTTGTTGTGGCTAAGTGCACTGTAACTATTCAGAAAGACAACTAAACAATGACAATTGAACTATGGTTAAGACACTTTGCAAATACTCTGTTTCTGTGTGGACTGGTTGTTAAAGAACAAAGATAGGACCTTAACCAAAGCACAAAGCCAATGATTGAGGGTTGAACTTTGATCCCAACACACAGCTAAGGACCCTAGCTCACTTCCAAGCACAAAGCAAAGGAAGTTGTCTCAAGCACACAGCAAAGAGATGTTAACAGAAACAAGGTTTCAGTTTTATGTTTTACTTCAAATCTGTCTTTCATTCATTAGGAAAAGGCCTTATATAGGCAAGGAGATTACATCCTACTCGTTCAATACATCCTAGGGCCACAATTGGCTTGCAAAAGAAACAGAAATAACAGCTACATTGTTCAGCATAAAGCAATAAAGTAGAAAAGTAGTTCTAATGGGACAATCTGCCTTAATTGGATTGTTTAGGTTGAAACTGGTGGAGGAGTGGACTTCTAAGCTTGATTCTTGAGCTCAATTGAAGTGGGATGGATGCCAAAGGTCCTGCTAAAAGGCCCTCGAGCTTGTTTGATCATAACAGGAAAGTTTGATAGTGACATGTTAACTACTGCAAAAAGACTGAAATCTGGACAGTCTGGAGTTGTCCCTAGGCTAACTTTTTGTGTGTTTGTTTTCTGGAAGAAAAGTCCTGGGAAAAGTTGTAGAGGACCTTACCAAGACATAAGTTTGATGGTTGGTTAGGCTTGTTTGATTGTGTGAGACCCCCATGGACCCTGTTTAGGAAGACTGTGAATGGCTGTTTTAGGCTGAGTGTTGTTTTTGTTGTGTTGGGTTTGTTTGGTTGTTGTCTGTGTGTTGTTGTGGCTTAGTCTTGGAAAGTGGATGGCTAGGCTTTGCTCTGGGTGGTGTGGTGTTGTCTTAGCTGGCCTGAAGTGGTGGTTACTTGGACTGAATAGGACATTGTCATAACTGGTCATGGTGTTGTTTGAATGGATGTTGTTGCCTTCAATGATATTGATGTCTTGATGTTGTTGATATTGAATCTTGTCTTGAGCTTGTGTCTTGTCTTGAGCATATACTCCTGTTGCACTAAGTCTTGGGAAGTGGATGGCTAGGCTTTGTTCTGGCTGGTGTGGTGTTGTCTTTGCTGGCCTGAGGTGGTGGTTACTTGGACTGAATAAAACTTTGTCATAACTAGTCATAGTGTTGGCTGTATTGTTGTTGTTGCTTTGAATGATGTTGTTGTCTTGATTTTGTGTCTTGTCTTGAGTTTGTACTCCTGTTGCAGGACGATTATGTTTTCACTTTTACTAGTTTAGAGACTTGAATTTATCTTCCAAGGGTTCGATGAAATATTCGGTTTGGGTGACAATTCGACCCGAGTAATTATAAATTTGACCGAGTAAGAAATTTCAAGGTCAACACCTTTCTTTGGATGACCTTCTTGACTTAGGAAATTATGTAACACCCGGAAATGTACCCTATTTTTCTAGTAGAAATATTTCACGGAATCGTTTCAGTAATTTTAAGTTTTAATTAAGAATTTTAAGTTTCGAGTCGAATTTAGAATTTCCGAGTTCGTATTTGGAATTTCCGAGAAATTCCATGAGAATCCCGTCTTAAGGCGAGTTTGACTTTTGGTTGACTTTTTCCTTACTTATACTCATACTCCTTAACCTATTTTTCCTACTCAAACTCAAACAAACACATTTCTTCCTCTCTAAGAAAGATCAAACCCTTGCCTCCCTATTGTTTTTCGATCTTTGATTCGTCCTAGCTCATTCATTACTCGATAGAATTCACGTAAGTTCGTCTCATTCTTCTCCCCGTACCTTCCTCTATCCGTATAGATATTAAAATCATCGTCTTTCTCGCTTTTCAAATTTCCCGTCTTTCTCAAGATGAATTTCATTCATCTTTTATGATCTTTATGTAGGTGGTGACCTCCAAGATCCCGACAAAGACTATTACCTTATTGAAGAGGAGCTTGACGATTAGTAGAGACGCTTAAAGGTAATGGTGAAGGGTTACTCGGTATCATTTACGTGTTTTACATGCTTTATATGCTAGAAATCGTATTAGAATACGATTAGGAAGCCTAGAATTCATGGTATGATTAATGAATGTTGTTATATGATGAATATTGATGATGTATAATGATTGTTGATGATTATTAGAAGTATATTTGAGAATTGAAATGATTTGGAAATGAATTGAAGGCTCTCGGATGAACTGGTGCTCCCTGCCGGTCGACCGGCCGCCGGTCTGCAACCCGGCTGGGAACACATCAGTAACATCCTTGAATTTTTGGGAAATTTTGTATGAGGTGTTCTGAGCCGGTCGACCGGCCGCCGGTCCACTGACCGGCCTGGACCACTTTATCTGTTTTTCTATGATTTTGGAATTTTGCCTGTGTTCTGAGCCGGCCCACCGGCCACCGGTCCCCTGCCCGGCCTGGAACACGGCTGTATATTCTTCCTATAATTTCTAAAACTCGTAATTTATAATAGTTCGCATGATCCGTTTATCGTATATTTTTACGTAGTGACTTATAATATTCATGTTTTGGATATATGATATCTTATTCGCCTGTATCACATGTTTCGTGACGGTTTTCGATATGTTCCCACTTTGAGTCGGTTTTTACAAATGTTACGGTTTGAGCAGTATTTTGTCTTGTGCTTTGTATTCTCATTCCCTTGGCTACCTTCCCGTTCGTAAGGCTGGAATGTCGGAATAGAGAGGTATCCTACTGCTTAAATGCATGTGTTAGTGGGCATACGACAACGTTGTTGGGAGTTGAACGCTATGCGTTGTTCGACCCGGCCGTCAAATGTTGTGTACTTGCGAGGTGGTGTTATTTGCATGTAGCGTACCGCTTGTAATGAGGCTTGAGCTGTTTTTCCGCCTCTTTCGTGAATTGATCTACCGAATTTGGGGTACTCGGCATATATATTGTAAGCCCGAGTCTTGGATGCGAAATGTTATCGCATGTCGAATCGGAAAATGTGATTCCGAGATCCTGGCCAGGTTTAGACTAGGACCGTATTATTATCGTCGTGCTACCAGGAGGAAAATAGTCTACATATACGAAAGGTAGCATCGTGTATGAGTTCAGGGAAATGTGATCCCGTGGATGCCTGTTAATCATTCTTGCTGGGACACGATTCTAGTGCGTTTCATTAACCGTGAGAATTGTCGTCTTGTGTCGTTCTTTGAATGCGTGATTTCATGATATTGTTCATGGTCATTGCATGATTGGACACCGTCATTGTCTTGGTTCGTGAATGGATGATAATATGTTGGATTCCTTTGTGATCATCGCATGATCTTGGGCCTGGGTGTTTTGTCGAGTTCTCAATCTTATCAATCTTATACCGCTAACGGTGAGATGTAAGCCCTAGTGAGCGTATTCGGTTGCCTAAGAGTGTCTTCCCCGAGTCTTTGAATAACATGATGGTTTCGGATTTGATTTCCATATGATCTTATCATTATATATTGGATTGCCTATCTATTCTTATCGTAACTCACATGGAGATCTATATATGCATGATTTTACTTTTGTATCTCCTTATATGTACGTTTAATGTGATATGGCTGGGAGAACCCGGAGTTACTCCCCACTGACTGTGGCATTCATGTTTTTCATGGATGAACAGGTTGCTTGCATTGGATGGCTTTTTGCTTTGACTATTTTGGGTTCGGGTGTGAGCTAGCGGGCGTTGTCCTGGAAGTTTCACCTCTAGACGATTTTAGCTAGTTTTGCTAAACACTTGTTCTTTGCTAACATTTTAAGAGACCCCGTCTCTTTGTTGTAGTTCCGTATTTAGTTGTAATATTTTGACACACCTCGTGTTATATATCTTGCATGTTTAAAGGTTTTTAAAATACCGTATTTCCGCATATTATTTCACATGCTTGTATGTTTTATATTTCCGCATTCGCGAGGGTTGTCACAGTTGGTATCAGAGCTTTGATCGCTCCCGACGCACACACGTGAACCCTAACTTAACTACTTGACCATGAAATAATAAATGAGAGAGTTGGGTAGAAGTTAAGGATTTTAATTGGTAGTCTATTTGTTTATGCTAATTGATAGGAGTAACTTAATTTTTTTTTGTTTCTTATGAAGATGGTTAGACCACGATTAGCTGAGAATGTTATGATGGAAGCTCTTGCTCAAGTGCTGAAAAATCAGCAAGATGCCGCTCTAGCTAATGCCAACCAAGTTCCCCCTAGAAGGGAGGACAACCATCAAGGTGGCTATGCATGGGTAGCCGGACAAATTGCAAGGAGTAAGATCGTGCCTTATGGTGGAGAGCCGAATCCGACGGAGTTATCCGATTGGTTCCGTGAGATGGAGAAACAATTCGATCTATACCAAGTCCGAGAAGAGGACAAGGTTAGGATTGCAAAGCACTTTCTTGTGAGGGAAGCCGACAACTGGTGGGCTATCACAAGTGCCACCGCAACTCTTGAAGAGGACTTTAACTGGGCTTGCTTTAAAGCTCTTGTGGAGGGTAGATTTTATCCTAAAGAGCTTAAACAGCAAAGGCTTAAAGAGTTCATTGACTTTAAACAGGGTATCCTATCGGCTCAAGAGTTTACTACGGAGTTTAATAAGCTCGCTCATTTTGCGCCAAGGCTTATCCGTGATGATGAGGATCGAGCTTTCTATTATCGTAACAAGTTGAATGCCGTTCTTCAGACTAAGGTGAGAAGGGGTACCGCATCCTTTGGAGATCTCTATGACGATGCCTTATGGGCTGAAAATTCAATGAAGGCTATTAGGGATGAAGCTTTATTGAATAATCCCTCTCCTTCTTATGCTCCTAGGCCGAATGCTTATGGGAAGAGGCCGTTTATTCCGTCTTCTTCAAATTCCTATGCTAACAAGAAGAGGTTTAATTCTTCCTCCAATGCGTATTCAAGGAATCCTGCTCCTTTTATTCCTAGAGCTACTTCAAATGTTGCTCATAGGCCTTATGCTCCTCAAGCTCAAGGTCGTCAATGTAACCTTTGTAGACTACCATATCATCCCGGTAGATCTTGTACCAACCGACCTTATGTTTGCTACTTTTGTCAAAAGGGTGGTCATCGTTACGAGGACTGCCCCGACCGAAAGTTGCCCCCTCCTCCTAAACCTAAGGGTTCAATCTTTGTCATGAGTCATGCCGAAGCCGAGGCTCATCCTGAAATCATTACGGGTATGTTCTCAATTTTAGAGCAACCGTGTCTTATTCTTTTTGTTACCGCTGCTTATATGTCTTTTGTGTCATCGACCTATGCTAGTAAATTATCTATCAAGCCTACATCTAGTGAGGATACTCCTATATCCTTACCATACGGAGATATTATCTCTTGTTCAACCCTTTATCCAAATGTACCTATTTCTATTTCGGGTTCTATCTTTCCCGCAAATCTCCTTAAGTTTCCTCTAGGAGAGTTTGATATTATTCTAGGTATAGATTGGCTAGCTTTGTATCATGCTAGGTTCGAGTGTCGTGATCAAAATATTTTCTTAAAGAGTCTTTTAGGTGTTAGAATAACCTATAAGGGATCTCATCCCCGTAAAGGTGTGTCTTTAATTTCTGCTATGAAGTTGGTAAGTATGGTTAGAAAAGGTTACCAAGCATTCTTGTGCGTTGTGACTTCTTCAAATACCTCTTTGCCAAGTATTGAAGATGTGCCTATTGTTCGAGAATTCATTGATGTATTTCCTGAAGATTTGCCCGGGATTCCTCCCGAGCGTGATGTTGAATTCTCTATTGATCTTGTTCCTGGTTCTGGTCCCATTGCCAAAGCTCCTTATCGTATGGCTCCGTCCGAATGGAAAGAGTTAAGGAAGCAGTTGGATGATATGATTGAAAAGGGTTTTATTCGACCAAGTGCCTCGCCTTGGGGTGCTCCCGTTCTTTTTGTGAAGAAGAAGGATGGTTCGATGAGACTTTGCATTGATTATCGTGAATTAAATCGGATTACAATCAAGAATAGGTATCCTTTACCGAGAATTGAAGATTTGTTTGATCAATTAAAGGGTGCTTCTACTTTTTCGAAGATTGATTTGAGGTCCGGTTATCATCAAATTCTGGTTAGAGATGTTGATATTCCAAATACCGCTTTTAGTACGAGGTATGGCCATTATGAATTCAAGGTAATGCCATTTGGATTGACGAATGCTCCCGCTATCTTTATGGATCAGATGAACCGCACTTTTAGTGAGTATCTTGATAAGTGTGTGGTGGTATTCATTGATGATATTCTAATTTTCTCCAAGTCCGAAGATGAGCATGCTATTCATTTGAGGATTATTTTGGGTGTTCTACGTCGACAGAAATGGTATGCTAAGTTCTCTAAGTGTGAGTTCTGGTTACCTAAAGTGTCCTTTCTTGGGCATGTGATTTCGAAAGAAGGTGTAATGGTGGATCCTTCTAAAATTGAGGTCGTTGTTGATTGGAAGAGTCCGACTGATATTAGAGAGATTCGAAAATTTCTTGGTTTAGCTGGTTATTATCGAAGATTTTTCAAGGATTTCTCTAAGCTTGCTAGACCTATGACTCAGTTGTTGAAGAAGGAAACCAAATTCCTATGGAATGAAGCTTGTGAAGCAGCGTTTCAAGAATTAAAGAAGAGGTTAACTACCGCTCCGGTGTTGACTTTGCCTGAAGATGGAGTAGACTTTGATGTCTATTGTGATGCTTCTAAAATGGGATTGGGTTGTGTTCTTATGCAAAATCGGAAGGTGGTGGCTTATGCTTCAAGGCAATTGAGAGTTCATGAAGTGAACTATCCTACTCATAATCTAGAATTGGCCGCCGTTGTTCATGCTTTGAAAGTATGGAGACATTATTTAATTGGAGTTCATTGTCGTATCTTCACCGATCACAAGAGTTTGAAATACATATTTACTTAGAAAGAGTTGAATATGAGACAAAGAAGATGGTTGGAATTGGTGAACAATTATGATTTTGAGTTATTGTATCATGAAGGGAAGGCTAATGTTGTTGCAGATGCTCTTAGTAGGAAAGCTTCTCATGCTGTGAATGCTATGCATGTTTTACCTGTTGATCTTTGTGCCGAGTTTCGAAGGTTGAGTTTGGAATTCGTAGAGCGTGGATTTGTTCATGTTGGT
>JAIUZE010000480.1:0-27346 GCA_022085475.1 Heliosperma pusillum
GTAATAACAACGGGTTTTTGTACCAATAACCGTTGTTATTGCTCAATATTATTATTTTTAATTAAAAGATATTGCAGTCCAAACCCGTGAATAAACAACAGCGAAACCAGCATTGATTAAAGCATCCATTGAACATCATCAATGGCAGCATAACCCCTCTATAAATACAGCCTCAAAACCCCTCCTTTAAATATTACATAACTACCCTAAAATTAATATCATCAATGGCAGCAGTTAACCTTCCCAACGATGAGACGAACCTTACAAAATTGATTGCAGATGAGGAGGAGGCTCTTGCCGTAGTTCCCGCTGATCATCACCCATTGATTAAAGGATCCATTGAACATCGAAGGGATTATTGGATTGAGAGGCGTGAAGCAGTCCGACTTGTCAACCAAGCGTCGTCATCATCATCGTCCTCTGGCTACCCACGTCAGCCTTATACTCGCAGGTTGGATGCCGCAAGAGATATTTTGAGCTGTACCCGTCCTACCTTATCTCCACATGCAAGACGTGTACTTCCAGGCATTGAATCTGTTATTGCAAAATACGAGGTTAATGATCCGGAAGTCATCAGTATCATCAATATTGTTCCGGATTGTTGGTGGCAGTGTGAGAAAAGCTTTTTACTCTTAACCGGAATTGTTCCGGATTATTTAACATCTTTTTTTATTTGATGTCGGATGAATGTAATGTACTTTAATATAAAATCTAGGTTATTCCTAATGAAATCAATGAGAAAGAATGTTGTTTAAAGTGTTTGAATTGATGATGTTCAATATTTTGATGTTTGATCAATATATAGCGATCATCTACTATATATATATATATATATATATATATATATATATATATATATATATATATATAGAAGGATATAAAAAAGGGTTTAGGGTTTAGGGTTTAGGGTTTAGGGTTAGGGTTATTTTGAAGTAACACACGTATACTAATAATGATACTTAATAATTAAAAGTGATCCGACACGAAAATGATACTTAATAATCATCACGCGGATAATAAATGATGATTTCTATCGAATTAAATTAAATAACCCGATACTAGCTAATTAATTTTGGGTCAGACAGTTTCAGGTTTGTGATGCAAAAACGGCCCGACGAATCTAACTACCTGATCGGAATATGCATGGCCTATTATTATTAACCATTTATTTGTTGATAAAACGTATGTACATACATACATACCCAATAATATAATATATATTATTATTAGCGTACTTGGATGAACGAAGTCGATCGACCCCATATATATATATATCATCATTATTTAATTTGGGAAACATTGACGTGTATATATAATACTTACTTGCATGTGCATTGATGAATCTGTTATTATTGCAAATTAAAGTAGTACGAGCGTTAATTAATGATCCGGAAGTCATCATAATTAATTATTATATATATATCATCAATATTATATTATCATCAATATTATTGCAATAAGTAGTACATATATACGAGGTTACTAATGACACGTGCCCCCGACCCGGCCCAAAAGCGATCGACCCGAAGTACGTAGCTACTTGCTTTAGATAGTGGATTTCCCGATCCGTAACTGCTGGCCTGGCCACCCGATCGATCAGTTTCAGGTTAACTAGTGATGCATGATAATTATAATAACCAGTTCCTTAATTAAAAAGAAAATGACACGATTCGAGGATCCCTATCTAGACTCGATATATATACCACATCCGCTTGACCCGGAAATTATCGACGACCCGCCCAATTATACTCATTCCCGAAACAGACACGAATTGAAAGCCGAAAGGACCCTCGCTTCGACCCGAATTGAACCAAACTAATAATAATAACTAACCCGATCGATAAAGTTATTAATTACAAACCCGCCGAATCTAACCCGATTGGAATTGATTCTCAGGCCAAACCCGATCCGAGCTAATAATTAAACGTAACTTACGCCTATAATATAAAATTTAGAGCAAAATAAAATAAATTAAATTAAATTTAGAGCAATCAAAGTTAAATAAATTAATTTAGAGCAAAGTTAATGAGTTTATTTCGTGCCTCAAATTTTAATACCGCGCGCGCGTATCTGAAAAATTAAAAAAAAATATACATAATCTATAAAAACGGTGTTTTAGAATTTCACCGTTGTTATTACTTTCAACAACGGGTTATAATAAATAAACCGTTGTCTTAGTGTTATTACTTTCTACAACGGGTGTTATTTAACCGTTGTTATTTCTCTATAACAACGGTGGTTTGTAGGATAACCGTTGTCAATAGTTTCTCTTAATAAACCCTTTAGTTTCTCTTAATAAAAAATAATTTACAATCCTATAGAGTAAATTAAACACACGTACATTATCATCATCATCCTCCTCGTTTACAATCATCCTCGTTTACAACACAAATCGTTTTGTTTATTATCATCATCATCCTCCTCGTACTCGTGATCATCATCCTGTTCTCTTTATCATCACCCTGTTCTCATTTTCTTTATCAGGTAATTTTTGTGTTTCGTCTTTAGGGTTTTAAGATTGAAATTCATCTTTTTGTTTTCATTTTCTATTTATCGTTCTCTTTATCATGTAGTTTCATTCCTTTCTAAGTTTTTAGAGTTTTAGAATCTCTGCATGACTCTTTATTTGTTCAGTTACTATTTCATTCATTTTAAGGTCTTAGGGTTTTAGAATCGATGTATGCATGACTCTGTTCCGTTACTATTTCATTTCTTTTGAAGGTCTTAGTGTCTTAGGATTATCATGGGTGAAAAACGAAAAAGAGTAGAAAACAATGATAAGGGGGATAAGCCTGGTGAGAGGGGTGCTTCGAAGTGCTCTGCAGCCCTTGCAGCTATAGCGGCAAAAACGCCGATGGAAATAAAAGGGAGTGTGAAAGGTGTTCCTACTGGTCCAAATGCTAGCCATTTAGCCACTTGGATTGGAGTTACAACCAAACAGTTTGTGCCTATAGATTTAGATGATTTCAGGAATATAAATCCTTCATTGCAGCACTTACTCTTGAAACGTATAAAGGTATGATAATATCTTTAGCTAAACACCATTTTATTTTGCATAAGTTACTATTACATAAGGCAGGAAGCCGTATAAAGGTTCGTATAAAGGTATTATATTAGACAGCCGCTTATTAGTATATATGATGATGATGCAGGAAGCTTTCGATATTCCAGACTGCCATGATAAGTATCTATTACGTAAGGCAGCGGCAGTCTTAGGGCAGTGGAGGTGTGACCTTGCCAAATTACACTTGTATGTGGACAAGGAGACGGGGCAGATGCATAAGAGCCCACCGACAAAGTACCCCAACATCACTCAGCAACAATGGGATAATTATAAGGCGAAACGAGCTACTGAAAAGTTTCAGGTTAAGTATCCATGTCATATGTTTACATTTTTGTAAAACTCTACTTAAGGTTACATATTTCTAAAAGTTTCAGGTTACATTTTTCTAAAACTAGCTCGTTTCGCCTTATATGTAACCATAATATTTCTAAAAGATTTTCTTCTATCAATCTAATTATGGTTCTCGAGGCGGTTACAGATTGATAGAAGAAAATCTCGTAAGTAGCATCTATATATTAGATTTTTTTAATCATACTTGGACTTGATATACATGTATACATATATTATTTTTGAGTTAACGTGTAGGTGTCAAAAGGTGTGACCGACTTGAATCGGCACGTAACTTATAAAGAAGGGCACACGCCTAAAGGATCCCGAACATGTAACGAATATGATCAGGAAGTCTTGGCCAACATAGTAAGTATTATTTTTATTAAGACGGGTTTTTAATAACTTTATTGTTCAATTCTTGTATGTCTAACTATCTATTTATTTTAGTAACAAAAATAAAATTAAGTTTATTTAATATATTATAGGAGAATGTTCTGAAGGAGGTTGCGGAAGGGAAATTCACTCCGAGTGGTCGTGACGACGTTCTTGCTAGAGCGATCGGCCGTCCCGAGCATCCAGGTCGATTGAGGGGCGTCCCATTACATGTCGGAGTCACGAAATATTATGGGACAACTAGCTCGAACAAGAAGAAGAAAAATAAGGGGAAGGCTGACATGGTACGTATACCATTTGTTATTGTCATTTAAAATTCACATGTTATTGTTTTAACAAATTGCTGATTCTACATTTTGGGCGTGCAGGTTCAGTTATTGGCCTCCGTGATACTGAAGATGAATTCTGGAGGCAAGCCTTCCGAAGAAGAATTGAAGATGATGGAGGATGTCATTAAAAAGGGTGAGGTAGTGCAACAGATTTGTCAAGAGGCAGACACTACTACCTTGCCAATACATGAGGAGACGGCTGAGAAGATGGGTGAGGTACCTATTGCTGTCGAGGTTTTAATACCTCAAGCCGATAAGGTAAATATGATTTTTTTTTTCTGCATTTGTTCTTTCTAGCAGCCATGCCTTTGATTGGTTTATTTTATTTGGTAAATGAGTCGGAAAAGGGGACGCAACTTGAGGAGACGGGTGAGGTACCTAATGCTGCTGAGGTTTTGATACCTCAAGCCGATAAGGTAAATACGACTTAACCATTTTGAACCTCTGCATTTGTTCTTTCCAGCAGCCATGCCTTTGATTGGTTAATTAATTTTATAAGGTAAATAACTCTGAAAAGGGGACGCAACTTGAGGAGCCGGCTGAGAAGACGGGTGACAATAATGAGGTATGTAGAATATAAGAAGTTAGTATATGCTGTCAGTGCTAAATCTGGTCTGGACATGTTCAAGTATAATAGCCTACCCACCAACAATAAATACTTGTAACTAACTTTACATTATATACTCAATATAGATCATTTATGATATCTATTATATTTTGGTATTTAGTAAATAATGTGTAATCTTCAGGCCACAAAACAGCGGGTATTTGTTCTTCTCGCCGACCCTTCATTCAAAGAGGATGTGATTGTTGCCCGGGGTTTCGTATACCCAAAGCCCAAGCACTCAGCGGAAACCATCTTGGTTCATGGCGAACCACTCTTGCCGAAGCATTCAAAAGTGGGGATAGTGGGAGTCGCGAAGGGCTATGGAGCCCGTAAACTGCCCGTCCCAGTCCGCGACGACCTTCATATTCTGGCAGATGCGGTTAAAGGTTTTGTCCAATGGCCTGAAAGCCACATTTTCCTGGCTCGTGATCGTAAAATTCAACAGAATGTAGCCGGGGTTAGAAAAATACATCTAATTTAACCCGCCTTTTGTCTTTGTTCATCACCTTCATAAATAGTGAAATTTATATGTTTTATTTTTGTTTTGTAGGTAACAAAAAACATGGATAAGTCTAACTCGATAGACAATAATCTTTCTACTACCTCGTCAATACAACAACTTGATGAGGTATTTAATCAACTCTCTTTATATTTTAAGTTCTACTATCGCCTCATCATTGAAAGAGCAACTTAATTTAGTTAGCCACATGTAGGTTGTGAAAGGTAGCACACCGCATCATTTCCCCAAGCTGAAAGAGGTCAGGAGTCTATCCGGTACTAAATATCATGGGAACGTTTACATGGAAAAAGTACGAACGGTGGCGATGCTGGAGCTTTATAAGGAGGCTGAGAGACGCATAGCAAGCGAGCAATTAATAATTATTCCGCTCGAGAATGATATTGTAGGGGTAGAACGCCAAGCAATGCTGGATTGGGAAATGCTAGCCGTTTGGGCTGGCCTTGACGAGATTGATGTCCAACACCTATATGTTTGGATGAAGTAAGTTTCTTAATAAATTAAATCATGCAGTATTCTAATATTCTGACTAAGATATAGTGTTTTTAATATCGGAATTAAAACCGTCATGTAGGTACTTGAACTCGGTTGTGATCCCCGAGACCAATAATCCACTTCCTCAATACGGATTCATGTGCCCAAATGTTTTATCTATGCATATCGAGATGTTTTCGTATGAAGAACGTGTAAATTATATTGCTGGGGAATTGGCGAAAAACAATAAGCTCATTTTTGCCCCTTATAATGAAGCCGGGTAATATATAATTAATATTACGATTCCAAATACAATTGCATTTTTATATGTTTGGTTATGATGCATGTTGTGCTTGTTAATAATGATGTGTCTCTCGATCTCTAGGAGACATTGGGTGCTAGCAGCGATCAATCCGACCACGAAGAAAGTATTTTGGTTGGACTCTTTGCATAGACAACCATCCGAGACCTTTAAGATGTTGATTATTAAGTAAGTTTATAATACTGATGATGATTTGGCACATATAATATTAAGTTTCATTTATTATTATTAAGTAAGTTTATGTGACTTTCGGCCTCTTTCCTTTTTTAAAGGGCCTTTGAGAAGAAAAGAGCAACCGGCAATCAACCGACAGAATATTCTGATGATGGCCCTACTTTTATTACGATAACAGGGGTACGTACGCGCAAATACAATACCTTAATAATTAAGTGCATTAAACTAATTACGCATATACATCTGTCTTTTTTAATTACGCATTAAACTAATTGGTAATTGCCTTCTCGTCTCTTCGTTTATTATGTAATAATAGGTCCCTAAACAGCCGGATAGCATCCAATGTGGATACTACGTTTGTCGTTTCATGTTGGAGATTATTAGGCGAAGATATATCAGCATTCCAGAAAGAGTTAGTAGTTTAATGTAGCTATTATTTACTTTTTTTCATTAGAGCTGATATCTTTTCTGCTATATATATATGATCGATGTTGCTAATTATGTATGATATGCCTATACTGTTGTTACCCTACTGATCGATGTCTTTTATTTGTTTTATCCGCAGTATTTAATCAACACGCCACATGTCCCTGAGTACACTAAGCACAATATAGACGAGGTAAGGGACTTGTTGGGCAAATACGTCCTTGAACAAAGAAAGAATAAATGAAACTTAGATTATTTTGGAAGCAGATAGGGAACTTTAATTTGTAGAAGTCATTAATTAGAGCAAGCAAGTTGTAAGTATGAATTGCTCTGAAAGAGATCATTTTGGTTGTATATATCATTTTGCTGCTGCTGTACATGAATTGCCATGTACATGAATTGCCCTGTACATGAATTGCTCTGATTTATATATAGATATATCATTTTGCTGCTTCTGAAATTGGTTTATGATGCGTGCTGCTGCTACTGCTGCTGATTTATGCAGGATTTTCACTGGTGGCAGGGGAACAAATTACAATTTTTTCAAAAACAATAATAAAAATAATAACAACGGTTTTTCAAAATTCATTAAAAGCGTTGTAACATATTTCCCACCAAAACTTATCATACCTTTAACAACGGTGTATTCTAGAATACCTGTTGTTATTAAAACTTTCCACAACGGCTTCTTTATTATACTCCGTTGTAATTACCTATATTCACAACGGGTTTAAAAAACAATAGCGTTGTTAAAATATTTCCCACCAAAACTAATCATACCTTTAACAACGGTTTCATTTAATAGAACCGTTCTCGTATCTTTCCCACCATAATTATTCACACGTTTTAACAACAGTTATCTAGTAATAACAACGACTTTGTACCGTTGTTAAAACTATTCACAACGGTATTTACATTAAATAGGAACCGTTGTTAAAACCTTTAACAACGGAGGCTTTAACAACGTCCGCGTTTTAATATTACAACGGTTTTTAACCGTTGTCATAGCCTGTTTTTGTAGTAGTGTATCTCAAAATAAATGCATTACCTCAACCAATTTAATGAATTCACGATTAACCACTAAATTAAATCTTATTTAATCGTATTAAAATAAGACGTATAATTCATTCAGTCAGTTATCGTATAATTGACTAATAAACTTAACCTGAATGAATTCCTAACTCAATTTCCAATAAATAACTCTCGTAACCAAACAAATATCAAATAAATATGTAAATAACTAATTAAACTGTATCGTATACAAATAATTAGTTTTCTGTTTGGATCTCATCCTTTAGGTGTGACCGAAAGGGGTCAGTTGATCACCGCCGTAATACGACAATAACGTCTAACTCTAGTCAGGTGATCGTTATTAGTTTACGTTAATCAACTAACGTGGAGTATCAATATACTAGTCATCCCACGAATATTCGAAAATGAGATTTATTAAATAAATGAATTATTGTGGAGGACACTTATTCCAACATATGGTTGCCCACATGAAATCATTAGTGACAATGGATCACACTTCCAAGCAGAGACTGAGCAGTTGCTAGCCAAATAAAAGATACCGCACCATCATTCCACGCCTTATCAACCTCAAACTAAGGGCGCAGTAGAGGCAGCTAATAAGAATGTCGTCACAATCCTCAAGAAAATGATCGACAATTACCGTGATTGGCCAAGAAAGATACCCTTCGCGTTGTGGGGCTATCGCATTTCAGTTAGGACACCCACTAGGGCCACTCTTTTAATTTAACCTATGGAATTGAAGTTGTAAAACCAGTAGAGTTAGAAATCCCATCTCTTCGTATTCTCTTAAAAAGTCAGATCCCAGAAGCTGATAGGAAGAGGGATAGATACGATGAACTCGTCCTCTTGGACGAACGTAGACTGCATGCATTACACAATGTACAGACATACCAAGTACGTATCAAACGAGCATTCAACAAACGAGTTAAGGCCAAAAACATACAAGAAGGGGATTTAGTGTTCAAATCAGTCATAGCTCTCTTACTTGTCGATCCACGAGGAATGTTCAAACCTTATTGGGCTGGACCTTTCTTAGTCAAATCCATATTCTCAAGGGGTGTAGTTAAAATCACAGACCTAGACGGGAATGAATTCGCTAACCCTACCAAACTAGACCAATTGAAACGATACTACCCTTAGAATGCACTAGGATATGCGCCTCGCGCAACCCCATGTGTCGCTTATGCGACACGGAATAAAACCGGCCCCAGGCCAGTTGAACTTAATGTTGCTATGCTCTTGCATTTTGACATTTGGATAATCCTTATATCATCAAATAAATCGAATTGTATTTCTTTTAGGAGTAAGCAAGGAACACGCCGCCTTTTTCTAAGTTTATTACAAGCTCTTGCTTCGAACAATTATTCTTTTGCATTTTTTCGAACTACGCGCAGGGTTTGATTTCATTTTTCTAATGAATACGTAGGCAATCCTTCACAGGATTCAACCGAGCTATTATATTGAAAATGTGAAAAGAAGGGCATTTGCATTTGCATTTGAAATTCGACAAGAATAATAAAGAAAGAAAAAATTCATTAGTTTCTTACCTAACTCAATCTTTATTCATTATTCAAAAATAATAATAATATTTCATACATATAGAAATACTAAAATAAAAACCTAAACCTAAGATTCTAAAAATCCCACCATCTATTACTATACAACATAATAATAATAACAATAATACTAAATAATAAAACCGACTAAGGCTATTCTTTCATCTTCCCTCTGCCTTTGTCATCTTTCTCACACTTTTTATCTCCACAGCGAGTCAAGAGCTCCTGCGTCACCTCAGACCTAATCACTAACGGTCTTTCTCGCGTTCTCGCATTACCATGTCTATCTATCACTACTGTAACACCCGGAAATGTACCCTATTTTTCTAGTAGAAATATTTTACGAAATTTTTTCAGCAATTTTAAGTTTTAAATTAGCTTTTTATGTTTCGAGTCGAATTTAGAATTTCCGAGTTCGTATTTGGAATTTCTGCGAGATTCCATGAAAATCCCGTCTTAAGGCGAGTTTGACATTTCTTGACTTTTGAGTCGAGTTTGACTTTTCTTGACTTTTGAGTCGAGTTTGACTTTTCTTGACTTTTGAGTCGAGTATGACTTTTCTTGACTTTTGAGTCGAGTTCGACTTTTCTTGACTTTTGAGTCGAGTTTGAATTTTCTTGACTTTGGAACCGTCTTTGACTTTTTGTTGACTTTTCTCCTACACATCTCATATTTCCTTAACCTAATTCATTACTCCAAAAACAAACACAACTTACTTCCTCTCTAAGAAAGATCAAAACCTTGCCTCCTTAGCTTTTTCCGATCTTTGATTCATCGTAGTTCATTCGTTACTCGATAGAATTCACGTAAGTTCGTTTGTCTTATTCTTCTTCCCGTACCTTCCTCTATCCGTATTGATATTAAAAGTATCGTCTTTCTCGCTTTTCAAGCTTTCCGTCTTTCTCAAGATGAACTTTATTCATCTTTTTACGATCTATTTGTAGGTGTTGACCTCCAAGATCCCGACAAAGACTATTTCCTTATAGAAGAGGAGCTTGACGATTAGTAGAGACGCTTTAAGGTAACGGTGAAGGGTTACTCGGTATCATTTACGTGTTTTACATGCTTTTTATGCTAGAAATCGTATTTAGAATACGATTAGGAAGATTAGGAACCATGCTATGATTAATGAATGATGTTATATGATGAATGTTGATGATATATATTGATTGTTGATGATTATTAGAAGTATATATGAGAATTTGATTGAATTGGTTAAGTGAGCAAGGCTCACGGGTGAACTGGTGCTCCTGGCCGGTCGACCGGCTGCCGGTCTGCCAACCGGCTGGGAACACATCAGTAACACCTTGGGAAATTTTGGATTTGTATGAAGAGGGGCTCTGTGCCGGTCTACCGACCGGCCCAGACCACTTTTCTCTGTTTTTGGTGATTTTTGGATTTTGCCCTGTGTTCTGAGCCGGCCCACCGGTCGCCGGTCTCCTGCCCGGCCTGGAACACGGCTGTATATTTTTCCTACAATTTCTAAAACTCGTAATTTATAATAGTTCGCATGATCCGTTTATCGTATAATTTTACGTAGTGACTTATAATATTCATGTTTTGAATATATGATATTTCATTCGCTTGTATCACATGTTTTGTGACGGTTTTTGCTATGTCCCACTTTGAGTCGGTTTTTACATATGTTACGGTTTGAGCACGATTTTGTCTTGTGCTATGTATTCTCATTCCCTTGGCTACCTTCCCGTTCGTAAGGCTGGAATGTCGGAACGGAGAGGTATCCTACTGCTTAAATGCATGTGTTAGTGGGCATACGCCGACGTTGTTGGGAGTTGAACGCTATGCGTTGATCGACCCGGCCGTCAAATGTTGTGTACTTGCGAGGTGGTGTTATTTGCATGTAGCGTACCGCATGTTATGAGGCTTGAGCTAGTTTTCCGCCTCTTTCGTGAATTGATCTACCGAATTTGGGGTACTCGGCATATATATTGTAAGACCGAGTCTTGGATGCGAAATGTGTATCGCATGTCGAATCGGAACACGTTTATTTCGAGAATCTGGCAGGTTTAGACTAGGACCGTATTATTATCGTCGTGCTACCAGGAGGAAACTGTACATAGGCGAAATGTAAGCATCGCGTATGAGTTCAGGGAAATATGATCCCGTGGATGCCTTTTAATCATACTTGCCATGTACACGATGCTAGTGCGTTTCATTTACCGTGAGAGATGTCGTCTTGTGTCGTCTTTGAATGCGTGATTTAATGATATTGTTCATGGTCATTGCATGATTGGACACCGTCAATGTCTTGGTTCGTGAATGGATGATAATATGTTGGATCTATTGTAATCATCGCATGTCTTGACTTGGTTTGTCTGTCGAGTCTCAATCTTATCAATCTTATACCGCTAACGGTGAGATGCAAGCCCTAGTGAGCGTATTCGGTTGCCTAAGAGTGTCTTCCCCGAGTCTTTGAATAACATGATGGTTACGGATTTGATTTCCACATGATCTTATTATTTTCTATAGAATTGCCTATCTATTCTTATCGCAACTCACATGTATATATATATATATATATATATATATATATATATGCATGCTCAACTTTTGTATTTCCTTATATGTACGTTAAAGGTGATATGGCTGGGAGAACCCGGAGTTACTCCCCACTGACTGTGGCGTTCATGTTTTTCATGAATGAACAGGTTGCTTGCATTGGATGACTTTTTGGATATGATGGTTTTGGGGTTCGGGTGTGAGCTAGCGGGCGTTGTCTCTGGAAGTTTCACCTCTAGACGATAGTAGCTAGTTTTGTTAAACACTTGTTCTTTGCTAACATTTTAAGAGACCCCGTCTCTTTATTGAAATTTCGCTTTTAGTTTGTAACATTTTGACACACCTCGTGTTATATATATCTTGCATGATCAAAGGTTTTTAAAATACCGTATTTCCGCATATTATTTCACATGCTTGTATGTTTTCTATTTCCGCATTCGCGAGGGTTGTCACAGATCCCGACTCTGTTTGAGTCATGTTTGGTGATTTTGGGTTTGGTTGAGGTGAAGGATTAGGATTAGGAGACATGCAAGATGATTTGGAATTTGGGTTGTTGGTGTTTTTGGAGTTTGACCGTGTTGAGTGAGTGGAAGCCATTGATGATTTTATTTTGAAAGGTTGAAGATGATGGTGATGGGTGATGATGTATGGTGATGTATATATAGGAGGAGTGTTAGGTTTTGTTTTTGGTAGGCTTCACGTGAGAGTCGTCCTTTCTCCTTTTGTTTTTTGAGTTGGAGTAGGATAGGAAAGGAATTTAGGGTAAATAATTAGAGATATGGTAAAGATACGATTTGGAAAGTAGAAAAGCATATGGTAATATATAGATGTTGAGAATTTCGGTCAAAAGCAATTATAAGGGTAGGATTTTTAGTCAATATAGGAAAGTGAATAAGGTGGCTTTTGGTAAATATGTGGTCCGTATTTCAATATACGAGTAATACTTAATTATGCAAAATATTTACGTAAAATACTTAACATTAAACACAAATATACTTGCAACAGAATATACGGACACAATCATACAATCTTGTCTTATTCTAACCAGTCATACAGGTTCATAATATAACGAATTTAATTGCTACTGATTAAACTAATTTCCAACCGCAAAATCTCAAAACGTTTTCTAGCTAACGCCTTTGTTAAATTGTCAGCCCATTGATTTTCAAAACTACAAAATTCTAGTTTAATGTTGCATTTTTCTACATGATCGCGTAAGAAATGATGTCTAATGTCTATATGTTTAGTATGAGAATACTGAGCAGTATTCTTAGAAATAATATAGGCATACGTACAACCAACATGTACACCATAATCACATAGTCGTTTGAAGAGTCTTTTGATCGAATATGAAAGAGGGGGGGGGGGGGTGAATTAAGTATTAAAAACTAGCCACACTTTTTCGATTTATATGATGTATAATTAATTACATGATTTTATCGAGTAAAATCAGCTAATTAATTAATCAATGTATTATGCGAGTAACGAAAGAACGAAATAAAGAGGGACATAAGAGATTTTTGAAGTGGTTCTGTTTCACAAATCGAAACCTGCGTCCACTATTCTCGATTAATAATTCTAAGTACCTATCTACGAATTAAAAGAATTATCAACCTACTCGTATAATCAACCTGCGTCCACGTTTGGTATTAACATCTTCAAGCCACTCGAGGAGTAGTAACTGGAAATGCATGGCCACGCTCGGAAGAGATCTCTGATAGATTTTCCGGTCAGACAGTTACTCTCCCAGATTGAGAAAACCACTCTACATCTATTTTTCAATCGCAAGTACGACCTGTAAGATACCTTGCGATGAGTGGGAGGATATGACGCAAAAGAGACAAGAGAAACGGTAGAACACAACTTGTCGAGACAAGTGGGAGATATTGTGGGAGGAGGAGTCCTCCGCAATAGAATTGCTACATGCACAACTTGTATCGGACAAGTGGGAGATTGTTGGAGTAAGTGTCCTCCACAATAGTGCATTTATATAATAAATCTCATTTGGAATAAACGTGGCAAGATTAGTATATTTTGATACTCCACGTCAGTTGATTAACGTAAATCGGTAACGCTCAGCTGACTAGAGTTTGACGTTATTGTCGTATGACGGCGGTGCTCAAGTAATCCCTTTAGGTCACACCTATAGGATGAGACCGAAATAGAATACGAATTATTTGTATATGATACAGTTTAATTAGAGCATTACATATATTTGATATGTACGTTTAGTTACGAGAGTTACTTATTGAAAATTGAGTTAGGAACTCATTCCACTTAAGTTTATTAGTCAATTATACGATAACTGACTGAATAAATTTTACGTCTTATTTTAATACGATTAAATAAGATTTCATTTAATGATTAATAGTTAATTCATTAAATTTGTTGAGGTTATGCATATATTTTGAGGTAGAGGTAATTAGTTAATTATATTTAAAAAGAGTTGTAAAATAAAATAATTGGGCATTGTGGGACTCATTATATATTGATATAATGGTAAAATATCACTTAAAAGTTAAGTACATATTGTTTATTAATTTGAGTCATATAATTGTTATATGATCAAATTAACACTTAATTATACAAGATAATTAAGCATATGATTAATAAGTATTTGTGGGACAAATATCAAAAATCAAAACGGTTCATATTGGACACATGTGAACCGGTTTTAGATAGTAGAAAATAATTGTGTTTATTCTCTACTAATTCCACACTCCACCATATGATTATAACATGTATGACACATGATCATTATCATTATACAATCCCATACTCTACCATTATGCATGTAAATAAAATAAGAAGAAAATCACCCACTTTGGGGTTGGTAGTACCAGCCAAGAGGTCTTTAAAAGGGGCATTTGTTGCTCATTTTTACACTTCACTTGATTCTTCTTATTATTCACATCTTCTCACTAAAACCTCCTACATCTCTCTAAACTCACATGCAAACTAATATTCATATTACTAGTGTAGTAATACAATAATATTAGTAGTATTATTTCTTACTTATTATCTAGTTAATAATAAGCTAAGATTAGTTGGGTTTAATCTTGGGTGCAACAAGAAGGAGACCTTCTACTTTGGAGGATGTTTTATGGAGGATCATCCACTAATTACACCCATTTTGGCCGAAAATTTCCATTGTAAGGAAATTTCATCTTATCTTTATATTTATGCTTTTATATTTGCATGCATGATAACTAGATCCTAAATCATTAAGTTAATGTAATTTAATGAACTAATTAGAGGAGTCTAATTAGAGGTATAGGACATTCATGTGGTATCAGAGCTCAATTGTTACATGCATGTTGATTTTAAGCATTAAAATCGAGTTATACGAAAACTTGGGTAAAATTGTAAATTTATGTTAAAAATTGGTTTGCATGAAACTTTTGATTTGCATGCATTTCTACTTACCTAAAAATAGTTGTGGTCAAATTTGGTGATTTTAAGGATTGATTTGCTATTTATTTTGATTTATGGCCTTTAAATCATGTTAATATGCACTTGTTATGTTAAAAGTTATCTAAAAATAGTTGTATGATGATTCTGGTCATGAAATTTATATATGCTCTCACATGCATGTTCTAAATACTGTATGTAAAATTTCGTGACTTTTAATTAAGTTTTGCATGATTATTGATTTTTATGAGATAAAAGTCAATAAAGTGAGATTATTATGTTCATAAAATTGAAACGTCCTTTTCTGGTCTTGAAATTTTTTAGTACATTTTATTATATTATTTATATAATCTTGGTGAAATTTTGTAAATTTTTTTACGATTTTACTATATTTAATCGTTTTTATTTGATAAAACCGATATATTTAAAGCTATTTGTTCATAAAATTAATTCAAACTTTTTGGGCAAATTTTTCTGTTTTTTGGAATTCCCCGAAATGTTCCAGAATGTACAAAATATTTGGTTTCAAATTTTTTATGATTTTTATATTTTATTTTGAGTTTATTTCATAAATGTTATGATTAAACCTCTATATTTAGCAAATACGATCAATTCAAACTAATTAAATATGAACAAAATTCGTGGGGACTAATTTTGAGTTCTAAATCAGTTTAGATAATTAGTTTGAGCTTAAATACAATTTAAGTGTTGCTTATTGATTTTTAATGGTTAAAAATCGATAAAATCCATAAAACCGAGCTCCAATGAGCATGATAAGTATTAAGGGCGATTTTGGCATTTTTACAGCATTTTATTTATGTTGTTATGGTTGAATAAATGAATGTCATTTATTTAATTTTTAATGCAAGTTGTACCTAGTATGGCCTAGATTATTTTAATCGGTATTACCCGTAATGTAAGGGAATACCGATTCTGTTGTAATTTTAATTGCGATCTCGTATCGCCTATTTGTAATAATTTAATTACATTTTCTAGATCAAATGTATAATAAGAATTTTATTAGTATATTTTTGTAATTAATTATTATGAAGACGGAGGTGTTCCAAAAGACGATGCCTTTTTGGAGGGTGTACCGTGTATAGACAAGGGGCCAAGGAGTTGGTTTCCGATTGTGTAATCGTCTAGTTAATTAGATTAGCTAGGTGGCCATACTAGGATTTATTATTTGCTTGCTTTATATTTTCTGCTCATGACAAAATCGCCGACATGCATTTTATTTTTCGATTGTCAATTCAACGTTATTCAAAAATCACCGACTTAGTTCACTTATGGGTAATTAATAACTAAATTGACAAGACCTCTCACATAACTTACAAGAAATTGAGATTTAGCCTTACCAATTGAAGCACCTATAAACCCCGTGTTCATTAGGGCTACCACGCTCGTGGGTCTCTTTTTACCTCGGGTAAGTAGGGTGATACGATCACAAGCCAAAATTGGATTGGACTCAACGAGATAAGCGTTATCTTGGGACTAGGAGATGGATTTAGTTGAAATCCGTCAACCAAGAGTTCTAGGGGTAGAATTAGTCCAGAAATGACTTACCATTTTTAGATAAAGGTAGCATACGATGACTATTTTTATTTAAAGATGGGTCTTGGAATCATTTATATAATTTAGTGAGGGGCCATTATATAAATGCTAAACTTGTTAAAATTGTTTTACAAGTGAAATTATATATAAGCAATGAATGTTTATTTTCCGTTAATATTTATTTTATACGCGCAAATGACAAAAATCTTATTCTTCTACAAACTTGTAAATCCGTTCAATCATTGAAATAAGTTTCCATTAATTCATACGGTTTCATTTTTTATTGCAATTTATATCTCCGTTTAAATCACCATAGCTATAGACAAAATGAATTTTATCTTTTGATCCTCATATTCACCATAGCAAATGTCTCTTATGAAGAGTATATGAATAAGTCACACTTAGTCAAAAACATTTTGAATTTTTTGTGACGTCTTCTTATAACAGTGGTACATCAATCATTTTGCTCCAAAGAAAATATTTGTAATTTTTGTTATGTCGTCATAATGCTCCTTATCGAGGCTTACCTCAAAAGAGGCCAAATCAGTTGGGACGACTAGGTTAATCGATTTATTCAAAATCGTGAATAACCAAATACCGTAGTCACTTCATGCAAGGTTTATCCTTTTGAAGGTAAAACCATGAATGAAATGAAGAATAGTCTTCATTATATTTCTAATCTATTGGTCTAAATAGAGATTCATGAAATTGAGTGGGAGCTCTAAGAAAGATGTTTTATTCTTGATTGTTAAGAATATGACGAGGTTCAAGAGTAGGTTGGCACGATGTTGGCACAAGGCGAGGGAAAAAGGCAAGACTATTTTGAATAGTAAAGTCAAAAACAAAGCAAGATGCCGAACCCAACTTTTGATGATTCTATTATTACAGTGTAGGACACTAGAAAAGAATATGTCCCAAGTTTTTGGAGAAATAGAAATTGGGTGTACTACACCTAAAAGTACTTTCATCCATAATATCTATATGATCGACATTTATTTTGCTAAATGCAATTTTTGGGTATTAGATACCTATTATGGTTCTCATCAATGTATTCAATGCATATAATAATGATTCGTGCGCCGACTAGCCATGATTAAATGTCGACCTACAAGGGAAATAGAACTATTGTAGTTTTTATTTCTATAGAGACATATAAAAGTTATAATGTGATCAATCCAGTTTTGGATTTAGAGGTATACTTTAATATAAGTTATTATGTTTATGATGACCTCTAAATAAAGAATATAGTATCCAGTTTAGTGTACGACACAAGTGTTTCACTTTTGTGAATGGAACAAGCGTTGTATCTTTTTATGCCTATACTTGGTCAATGGTTATGCCACACCAATCAAAGGTAATTATATTCTTGACCTAAAACTAGAAATTACTTGTCATATAGATTGTAAAAGGCTCAAAATTGGTGACCTAGATCTAATCTTGATTCTGGACTGTGTAGCATATTAAAAGGCTAGTATTGACTAGTATCCCTAAAACATTTTATTTTGAATCTTATGGTGTGTGCGAATCTTGTATTCAAGGCAAGATGATTCGTCCCCTTTTTATTGAAAAGGAAATCGAACTAGTGAGTTATTGGCCATATTACATAAGAATATGTGTGATCCAATAATAAACACAATCAGAGATGGTAATGACTACTTCACTTTATTTACCGACGACTTAAGTAGATATTGAGTTTGATTCTACTTAAAGAGGTGCTAAGAGAAATCTTTGAAAATTTCAAAGAGCTTCAATGTGAAGTAGTTAACCACCAAGAATATTAGATAGTGGACTTACGACCAAATCGTAACAAGAAATATCTAAGTATTAACTTTATTTGATTTTCACCAAAAGTATTGTGAAATAGTTTCACGAGTTAACTTCTCTAACACACATTATGAGATAAGGGTGTTGTTGCATATAGAAACAGAACCTTATACGATATGGTTTTGTCTTTGTCAAGTTAATCTGAGCCACTTGACTAACTTTGGGATTTTATTATTTTGTCTGTTATTTCTTTTCCCACCATATCTAAGCACATTTAAAACAGTCGGAATTTATTTCATATACGATATGGATAGGTAGCGTACCTAATTTGTAAGTTATCCGTGTGAAACAAGTGCTCAATAATCCTACGTTAACAACGAGAACAAAGCATTTGTGGCTCGTGATGTTGTCTTTCAATATAAAATACGATTATTTCTTGATCAGACAGAGTGGGAGAAAATGTTTCAAGAGCCACAAACTGAGCATATGGTCCAGAAAAATGTTTCCTCATTGCTTGTTCAGTAGTTGATTCTTCGGAACCTAAGAGGTCATGTGGAATTTTATCACTCCTTAAAAGTGATGAATTCTAATCTGTGACTTATAAAAGACTTTTTCTAGTCCCAAATTCTTGCTAAGGCTTAGAGTCATGCGATTCGTAATGGACTCTATTCATGATGGTCAGGTATGTGACCTGGTAAATTTTACTTGAAGAAGTATGACCTCTTCAATGTAAATTGATTTTTAAGATCGAAATTTGCATGCATGAACATTAAAATGTTTTCAAAGATAAATTGGTAGGCAAAGAGTTTTGCACCAACCTTAATTCTTCGATCCATTCGAATATACTTAGCGATTACAGCATTTCATAATAGTATGATGACAATTGGATCTCAAGAACCACCTTCTTGAATACGATTCTAGAAGAAGTAGAATATTTTATATCCACCTGTGGGTTCGTAGATCCTAATTATCCTAAGTTAATTTTCCAAGCTTAAGAGGATGTCTTAAGTAAGCACTAAAGAGTTGGAATTAGTGTGTCAATCATGTTTTAAAATATTTCTCGATATCTCGTGGAATTATGTTGAATACATGAAGTTTAGTGGGAGTAATATGGTTTTCATCAGTCTTATATGTGGAGACATATTGATTATTTTAGATGATGGAAGATTTTGGAGAAGTAGAATACATCTTTTAGATATCTGGATTAATTGAGATAAATCTAAAAAGGATATTAGCGTTGAGTCAAAACTCTTATATTGATAAGATCTTTGACTAGTTCAAGGAAGTTGAACACATGATAATTGATTTCTTTTGCTTCCACTGCGGGATCAATTATATACGCTGTGATGTATACTCAATCCGACATTTCACATGCTTTGAGTATGACAAGTCGTTTGCAATCAAATCCAAGTGAGAGTCACTTGATAGCCATAAATAACATCCTTAAGTACTTGCGAAGGACTAAAGATATGTTAAACGTGTTTGGAGTTTACAGTGAGTTGTGTGTAAGGGGTTACACAGACTTCAGTTTCCAAACTAAATAAAGTGATTTGAAATCACGAACTGGTTGTGTTTTATAGAAGATTTATCTGTTTGAAAAGTACCAAGCAGAAAGGACTGTTGGAAAGGTTCCAAGTAGGAGTGACATTTCCAAATATAAATGTCATCTATCCGATGGAAATGTTCCAGGCAGTTTATCATTGAGGATTTCACAACGAAAATGGAGTACATTGCATCATATGATGATGCATATCAAAGTAGCTTGGATTAGACAGTATTAGAGGGACTATAAGTAGTTCCTATAGCTGTATATCCTATCCCATTATACTGGTAAAACATTGGTAGTTACCTTTAGGCTACAGGGCCTAAGTCTGGATTCAGACCTAGACACGTACTCAGAGAGTTTTATGTAATATGAGATTACGTAGACAAAGAGAAATAGGAATCAGATCGATGGGAAAGATTCAAGTATTGCTAATCCATTAGCCATGCCTTTTGCAGGCTGAACATGATAGTCATGTCATTTCAATGGGGATTGGAATATGTATCTGAATTGCTAAAGATTATGAGATATGAAATTATTGATAGCGTATCAATTTTTCCAAATATTAGATAATCGCATTCATTGTTAGAGTTTCATTAAAAACTCCTTATTTAGTTTGACTAAATTTTAGTACTTTGTTTATCCGAATTGGTTAAAAGAAAAGTTGAACCCAATTCAAGTGAACATGATGAACTCAGTGTTTTGTCCCTAGTCACTCATTTGAGGTGACGTCTCGAAGTGACTAGATTGTAAGTCGATCGATGGTTGGTTCAGCACTATGGGGGCATGGAGATGACTGGTTGTTTACATAGACAGACTGTTGAGACACTCTGTCGAGCAGTGACCAAAATAGAGTCCCTTATCAAAATTGTTGAAGCCTGGTCGTGGCGGGGATTTCTATTTTATTCCTATGAGTCGATTCTTTAGACTGGCGACCATTTACCTGAGTCGGTGTAGTTTCCGATTGACTTTGATTTTTGTCCTAGGTCATGCCGTGAAAGGAGGCCGATGGACATCTTCTGGGTCATGGTGATCTGCATCATACAGTGTAAGATGGGTCAACAGGAAGTGTCCACCGACGTTTGGTATTAACATCTTCGGGCCACTCGAGGAGTAGTAACTGGAAATGCGTGGCCACGCTCGGAAGATATCTCGGGTAGATTTTCCGGTCAGACAGTTACTCTCCCAGATCGAGAAAACCACTCTACATATATTTTTCAATTGCAAGTGCGACCTGTAAGACACCTTGCGATGAGTGGGAGGATATGACGCAAAAGAGACAAAAGAATCGGTAGCACACAACTTGTCGAGACAAGTGAGAGATATTGTGGGAGGAAGAGTCCTCCGCAATAGAGTTGCTACATGCACAACTTGTATCAGACAAGTGGGAGATTGTTGGAGTAAGTGTCCTACACAATAGTGCATTTATATAATCAATCTCATTTGGAATATACATGGCATGATTAGTATATTTTGATACTTCACGTCAGCTGATTAACATAAGTCGGTAGCACTCGGCTGACTAGAGTTTGACGTTATTGTCGTATGACGGCGGTGATCAACTGATCCCTTTAGGTTACACCTATTCGATGAGACCCAAATAGATTACTAATTATTTGTATATGATACAGTTTAATTAGTGCATTACATATATTTGATATGTACGTTTAGTTACGAGAGTTATTTATTGGAAATTGAGTTACATTCCACTTAAGTTTATTAGTCAATTATACGATAACTGACTAAATAAATTTTACGTGTTATTTTAATACAATTAAATAAGATTTAATTTAATGATTAATAGTTAATTCATTAAATTTGTTGAGGTTATGCATATATTTTGAGGTAGAGGTAATTAGTTAATTATATTTACAAAGACTTGTAAAATAAAATAATCGGGCATTGTGATACTCATTATATATTGATATAATGATAAAATATCACTTAAAAGTTAAGTACATATTGTTTATTAATTTGAGTGTGACACCCTTAAATTTGCGGAAAGAAAAAAAATAATTTAAATAAATAAACAAGGGTGTCATAAATAAAAAGGTTCATAACAAAAGGAAAATAACATAATACATAAGAATTATACGAGACGGGAGACATATCTCCCGTATAAAACGGAAATAGAAAGAGTGTATAATAATATACAATCTAAGAACCGAATATAGGTCCAAGGTAAATACTTCGCTCGCTAGCTCGTCAATGTACCCCAAGTATGCATCACCACCTGTTCGACCGCATTAAATATAAACACGGAAGCCACAGTCAGTGGGGAGTAACTCCGAGTTCTCCCAGCCACGAAATGTCAAGTTTAATAAAACATGAATAACATAAAAGCAATGTATAGGGACAATACAAAACTTTAACATATATGATATGCTTTTCATGTTATGAAACAGATAACTAACAAATAACCTAGCATGTGAAAGCTATCATGTGAAACCGATAATAAACTATAACTCGAGGTAGGGAAGCTGGTATGCTAGCTCAGAGGTTCCTCTCAGAAACATGGCCGTGATACACTCAAACCCTAATCAACACGTAATCATGTGAATCAGTTAACAATCGGTAATCCAAACTCTATCAACCTAGCCGGCTTGCATCTCACCGTCTAAGATTCATAGAATCATACAAACAAGAAAGACAAATACCAATAACGGCTTACAACATGCACACGTTTCTTAGTGCCGTCAATAGTCGCTGTAACCCTCGAGTCTATAACCACGAGGTAGGACATCTAAATATTTAGGCTCAGCGGTCACGCTAATGACATGGCCAAAATACCAAGCACACATGTGGGCTCAGCGGTTACACTAATAACATGGCCCAGATCCAAAGCACATATCTTAGCTCAGAGGTTACCCTAATAACATGTCCAAGATACGACTCAACCCTAAACCTAGACTGCGCAGACCTAGAGAAATGCGAAGATCCATCGCATCCCAGACCCATGATACAATCACATGAGTACCCCTAAGAAGATCCATCAAAGGGTTGGCTAGTACTAAACCTGGCTCCATTTCCCAAAGTGGAAACCATGGCAGCCATGCCCCGACTTGAAGATCCATCAAGCCGGGAACACAAAAGCTATCAAGCGGCAAACTCCATATGCTCGTTAAAGATAGTACGGGCCTATCAATGTCATGGTCCAAGATACTCATTTAGAATTAGAATTGTCAAGACGCCATATACTCATAATTCTCTATGGGTACTTAGTCAACACGACACCAACCATATAATCAAACAGTCACGGGAAAAACTTCCTATCATGTGACTACTTGCATAAAAATCATATTCAATATCATATCGCCTCATATCTACTAAGGCTCATTCATTCATTCATTAAATAACACCTTACCTGAAGACAAATCCCCGACCCGAGTCCCGCGACGGGTCATCAGTCAAAACGGGGCTGACTAGATCTTAGTTTGACCAAACCCGTTTGGTCAAACCGGCTAGAAACAGAGTCTTAACCATTTAGACTTGAACATAAGAATATCACATTCATTTCATGCTATTTCATTCTATTTCTAACATGTGAATTATTAAAATCATACGAAAACCCGTTTAACTTAACGGATATCAATTTAAACTACCATCTCGTATTATAATTTCTAACATGTGAGAAATCGTAATTTTATGAAAAACCTTTTTAATTAAATATTTTACTTATTAATATTTCTCACTTGCTAATTATTACAAAACGCGATAAAAATAACGATAACTCAAAAACCGTCACAAGTCCTAAGGTGGGACCCACGGCTGATTTTGGGCCGAGACACACATGGGCCTGAACTGGGCCCCACGGGCTGGTTTGGCTAAGTTGGGCTATTTTGATTAAAATTTCTAAAACCGTTTCCTAATATTTTCCCGCATGCTTTAACATATTTAAAACCCGTCAAAACAACAACATAACAATCAAACATCGACACAATCCAAAGACCAAAACCCGGACCCACCATGGACCAACCCAGACCGGGTCTGAACCGGCCTGGACCGGCTGGGTTGGTCCGGTTCACCACCACCACCAATTCCGGCCACCACCAAACAACAACCCCAAATTTCCAAATTAATTCTAACATGTTTTTAATTAACAACATCCATTTTTAAACAATCAAAAAAACCATCAAACATACAAAAATCATGATTATGAAGAATCATCCAAAATCATCAAGAACAACCAACATGTTATAAATTCATAAAACACCATAATAACCACTACTTAACATGTTACTAACTAAAAATCATAAAATCATAATAATATGAACAAAAATTAAAGATGAACCAAAAACTAAAGTAAACCAAAGCTATGTAACATATATCCGTCGAGTAACTCGGAATCGTTACCTTAGCTAGCAAAACAATTAGCACCAAAATAATAAGAAGTATATATAATAAGAACCCTTCTACTAATCTTCACCCAAAATATACGAGTCTCCAAACTCGTCTTCAAAATCTTCCCCTATAAGAAAAGACAAGAAAACATCATTAGTACTTAAACTTGATTTTTCCATAATTAAATGTTGAAAACGATTTTGACGGAATTTAAAATAAACCGTACGTGAAGATGAGGAGCGAAGAGAAGATTCTAGAATTATAAGTTAGGACGGATTTAATTAAGAAACGAAGATTTTATGAAGGTTTTGCTCAAGAACGATGAAGAACAAAAGATGAACGACGAAGAACACGAAGAACGATTAAAGAAAGTGATATTTTGATCTTTATTTGATTTGTTGAAAAATGAAAAGTTGTTTGTGAGTGGAGTGTGTGTGTGAGCCGTGTAAATATAGGCAAAATAAAAAGTCGGGTTTTGAAATTGTTGTTACGTAATTGACTCGCGTTTAATAATTATTTTACGGGAAACGATTAAATATAATTAACGATAAAGTTAATTATACTAAATATCAAGATATTATGATATTGTAATGAAAAATAATGAAAATATCAAGCCCTATTAGAGGGTGGATGAGCCGTGTGGTTTTGTGCTAGACGGGTCAGTTTTGTAAACGATTTGCGTAATTTTCGTTAACTGATCGATAAAGTTAATAAATATCTAGATATTTTGATTAGTTTAATCAAATAATTAAAATATCTATTTGTGAGTGGAAAGCGATGACACGCGCGTGTGACTCATGCCAAAGTCGAGTTTCGATTTTGTTTCGCGCTTTACGATGACTCGGGAATAGTTAAATGACGTTCGGTTAAAACCGTAAACGTTATTCTTTAAATTCCGAATAAATTCAAAATAATTATATTAAATTATGATAAATCTTAATAAATCTAAATAAAAATAAATCAAAAATATTATTGTTTTAAATAAAATTTCGGTCTTCAAACTTATGAAGCGAGTCGGGAAAAGTCAACGAAAGTCAAAGTCGACTTAAAAGTCGAGAAAAGTCAAAAATGACTTAAAAGTCAAGAAAAGTTTATGACGACTTAAAAGTCAAGAAAAGTCAATGACGATTTTAAAAAGTCAAGAAAAGTCAAAGACGACTTAAAAGTCAAGAAAAGTCAAAGATGACTAAAAACGGGATTTTCATGAAATCTCTCAGAAATTCCAAATACGAACGCGGAATTTCAAAATAAGACTTGGAACAAAAATTCCTATTTTAAAAACTTAAGTTCTACTGAAAAGTGTTAGTAAATATTTTTACTAGAAAAATCGGGTATTTTTCGGGTTGTTACATTCTTGAAAGGAGTCTTACCCTTTCCCTTGTCCTTTCTCACCCCAAGGTTCATGTTCTTCATTTTCATGGAAAGAACGTCATTGGGTTCACTCCTACTAGCCTCCATGTCCCTCTCCGCTTGGGTGAGGAGTGCATGGAGTTCATGGAAACTCTTGTCCATGCCATTCATGTTATAGTTCACCCTAAATTGGGTGAACTTAGGTGTGAGTGAATGTAGGATCTTACCCACCACCAATTGCTTCGGAATTTTGCACCCTAGACGCTCTAAGGTGTCCGCGTGCTCAACCATTTTGAGCACGTGTGGGCCAAATTTTTGGCCTCTTTGAAGCTTGGTGTCGAAGAATTTCGTAGCCGCCTCATATTGGAGAATTTGAGGGGCTTGCGAAAACATCGACGTAATCCTCGTGAATATCGCATATGCACCGAGAGATATGAATTGGAGTTTGAGTTTGGGTGAGATTGACCAAATCAAGACATTCTTGACGTCATTAGCAACCTTCAAATAAAGGTCATATTCGGCCCGAACCACCGCGGACGATCTAGGCGTGGGTTCGGTAGGGGGCTCTTCGACCAAGTAGCGAAGCACGTTATCGGATAACGCGGCGCTCTTGATCGCTGACTCCCATTCAATGAAGTTACTTCCGTCATCTTTTAGGACACACTTGTCCATGAAAGATCGCAACCATGAGTCCTTACCCAAGGTTGCGTTGTTTGATGATGTCGACATTGTCCGAATATGGTTACT
This sequence comes from Heliosperma pusillum, assembly GCA_022085475.1. Taxonomy (NCBI): domain Eukaryota; kingdom Viridiplantae; phylum Streptophyta; class Magnoliopsida; order Caryophyllales; family Caryophyllaceae; genus Heliosperma; species Heliosperma pusillum. The sequence continues at coordinate 26,455 of JAIUZE010000480.1, forward strand.
ACAAAAAAAAGAAATATATAAACATTCATTGTTAAAGTACTTGAAAAACATTTTAACAAGTTTAGCATTTATATAATGACCACTCACTAAATTATATAAATGATTCCAAGACCCATCTTTAAATAAAAATAGTCATCGCATGCTACCTTTATCTAGAAATGGTAAGTCATTACTTGACTAATTCTACTCTTAGAACTCTTGGTTGACGGATTTCAACTAAATCCATCTCCTAGTCCCAAGATAACGCTTATCTTGTTGAGTCCAATCCAATTTTAGCTTGTGATCGTATCACCCTACTTACCAGAGGTAAAAAGGGACCCACGAGCGTGGTAGCCCTAATGAACACGGGATTCATAGGTGTTATTAATTGGTAAGGCTAATCTCAATTTTTAAATATGTGAGAGATCTTGTCAATTTAGTTATTAATTCCATATAAGTGAACTAAGTCGGTGAATTGTGAATAACGTTGAATTGACAATAACGGAAAATAAAATGCATGTGTGACGATTTTGGCATGAGCGGAAATAAAGCAAGCAACCAAGCAACGAAAAAATCCTAGTATGGCCACCTAGCTAATCAAATTAACTAGATAATTACAAATTCGGAAACAACTCCTTGGTCCCTTGCCTCTTCACTTGGAACACCTTCCAAAATGGCACCGTCTTGAGGGAGTCACCGGTCTTCATAAAAATAATTACAAATATACAAATATACAAATTCCTATTATACATTTATTCTATGAAATAAAATTATTAAAATTATACAAACCGGCGATACGAGATCGCAATAAAATTACAACCAAACCGTTATTCCCTTAATTTACGTTTTGGTAATAACGATTAAAAAGTAACTAGGCATACTAGGTACAAAATTGCATTAAATTATTGAATAA
>JAIUZE010000480.1:27366-49703 GCA_022085475.1 Heliosperma pusillum
AAGCACGTTATAGGATAACGCGGCGCTCTTGATCGTTGACTCCCATTCAACGAAGTTACTTCCGTCATCGTTTAGGACACACTTGTCCATGACGGATCTTAACCATGAGTCCTTACCCAAGGTTGCAACGTTTGATGATGTCGACATTATGCGAATATGGTAACTACAACAAAAAGAAATATATAAACATTCATTGTTAATTTACTTGAAAAACATTTCAACAAGTTTAGCATTCATATAATGACCTCTCACTAAATTATATAAATGATTCCAAGACCCATTTTTAAATAAAAATAGTCATCGCATGCTACCTTTATCAAAAAATGGTAAGTCATTACTTGACTATTCTACCCTTAGATCCCTTGGTTGACGGATTTCAACTAAATCCATCTCCTAGTCCCAAGATAACGCTTATCTCGTTGAGTCCAATCCAATTTTAGCTTGTGATCGTATCACCCTACTTACCCGAGGTAAAAAGGGACCCACGAGCGTGGTAGCCCTAATGAACACGGGATTCATAGGTGTTATTAATTGGTACGGCTAATCTCAATTTTTAAATATGTGAGAGATCTTGTCAATTTAGTTATTAATTCCCTATAAGTGAACTAAGTCGGTGAATTGTGAATAACGTTGAATTGACAATAACGGTAAATAAAATGCATGTGTGACGCTTTTGGCATGAGCGGAAATAAAGCAAGCAACCAAGCAACAATAAAATCCTAGTATGGCCACCTAGCTAATCAAAATTAACTAGATAGTTACAAATTCGGAAACCAACTCCTTGGTCCCTTGCCTCTTCACTTGGAACACCTTCCAAAATGGCACCGTCTTGAGGGAGTCACCGGTCTTCAAAAAAAAATAATTACAAATATACAAATTCCTATTATATATTTATTCTATAAAATAAAATTATTAAATTATACAAACCGGCGATACGAGATCGCAATAAAATTACAACCAAACCGTTATTCCCTTACATTACGGGTAATAACGATTAAAAATAACTAGGCCATACTAGGTACAAAATTTGCATAAATTATTAAATAAATGACATTCATTCATTCAAACATAAATAAAATAAATTGCTGCAAAATTCATGCCAAGATCGCCCTAAACATATTCATGCTCATTGTAGCTCGATTTTGCGGGATTTATTGATTTTTAACCATTAAAAATCAATATCAACATTTAAATCTCATTTAAATTCAAACTAGTTAACTAAACTGATTTAGAACTCAAAATTAGTCACTACTAATTTTGTTGGTCATTAATTAGATTGATTTGATTTCATTTGCTAAATATTGCGGTTTAATCATAACAATTATGAAATAAAACCAAAATAAAATATAAACATCATAAAATTTGAAACCAAAAATTTTTTACATTCTGGAAAAATTCCAGGAACTATAAAAATAAAAAATATTTGCTCAAAAAATTTAATTTAATTTTATGAACAAATAGCTTTGTATTTAATGGTTTTATCAAATAAAAACATTAGATATATTAAAACAGTGAAACAAATTATGATATTTCACCAAGAGTATCAACATCAGAATGTAAAATGTACAAAAACTTTTCAAGACCAGAAATGCAGGTTTCAGTTTTATGAACATTATAATCTCATATTATCGACTTTTATCGTATAAAAATCAATGAACATGCAATACATAAGTAAAAGTCACGAAATTTTATATACAATATGTAAGAAATGCATGTGAGATCATATTAAAATTTCATGGCCAGAATCAACATGCAACTAATTTTAGTTAACTTTTAACTCATAAAATGCATGTTAACTCGGTTTAAACGCCAAAAATCAAAATAAATAGCAAATTAATCCCTAAAATCACGAAATTTAACCAGAAACATTTTGAGGTCAGTAGGTATACATGCGCCAAAACGTTTTGTCAGAATCGTATTTTAACTCAAAATCTTTGATTTATTAGTTATCTTATAACTTTAATAAAAATGTCCAAAATGACCATGCATGCTACAAGCTAGATCTGATACCACATGAAAGTCCATAGAACTTAATTAGACTCCTCTAATTAGTTGCTAAATTACTTGTTAATTTAGTATTTAATGATCTATGTAACATGCATGCAAATATAAAGACATTTATATAAAAGAAGAAATTTCCTCACATTGATATGGAAAATATATGGGCACAACAAGAACTCCTTCTTGTTGTTCTTGAGCTACAAATATGGATGAACACAAGTAATCTCCAAAGTAGAAGATCTCCTTTAAGTTGCGCCAAGATGAACCAAATAATCTACCGTTATTATTAACTAGATAATAAGATAGATAATATACTACTAATATTAGACTATATTACTACACTGGTAATACTTAGGAAATATTAGTATATGAGAGTTTTTAGTGAGAGGAAGGATTTTAGAGAGAAGTGTAAAATTGCACAAAATGAAGTAGTTGAAAAATGAACAACATTTGTTCATTATAAAGGCCATTTGGCCGGACCACATTGTCCAAAATTGGACTCTTATTTTGTTCAATTTGATCACATGCATTAGAGTGGAGTGTTGTAGTATAAGTGATGATTGTATTCTACTTGTTATGTCACTTTCAATTTGTAACTAAAGAGTGTAAACAAGAACAACAATCATCACCTTTGTAACTACAACATAACCGGCCATCATGGCCTAGTTTGGTCCATTTTGATTTTTGATATTTGTCTCACAAATACTTATTGATCATATGGTTAATTATCTTGTATAATTAAGTGTTAATTTGATCATATAACAATTATATGACTCAATTAAATAAATAATATGTACTTAACATTTTAAAGTAATATTTTACCATTATATCAATATATAATGGGTCCCACAATGCTTAGTTAATTTATTTTACAACTCCTTGTAAATATAATTAACTAATTACCTCTATCTCAAAACCTCAACTAATTTAGTAATTTAACGATTAATTACTAAGTTAAATCTTATTTAATCGTATTAAAATAAGATATAAATTTATTAGTCAATTATCGCATAATTGAAAAATAAGCTTAATCGAATTTGAGTTCTTAACTCAATTTCTAACAATTAACTCTCGTACATATCGAATATATGTAATGTACTAATTAACTGGTATCGTATACAAATAATTAGTTACTATTTGGATTCATCCTTTAGGTGTGACCGAAAGGGATCAGTTGATCACCGCCGTCAAACGACAATAACGTCAAACTCTAGTCAGCCAACCGTTATTGATTTACGTTAATCAACTGACTAATCATATATATATAGTCAATAAATATCCCAATTATATTCCTTAATAAGATCTATAATGTGGCGCACTATTGTGGAGGACACCTACTCCAACAACACCCCCTTTCCTCCTTCTTTTTCTCAAGTGACATATGGTCCAGCCGGGTAGCCGGCAGCCGGTCCACTTGACCGGCTGGATCAACCTGTATTTTTATTAAAGTATCGATTGTTGCTAAGGTGCCAGCCGGGTAGCCGGCAGCCAGTCCACTTGTCCGGCTGGCTTGCGCTGTGATTTCTCTTCTACTCTTTTCTTATACATTCATTTCTAATAGTTTGTATGGTTCGTTTATCGTAAAAATTTACGTAATAGCTTTAAATATTCATGTTTAGAATATATGATATTCCACTCGTTTATATCACATGTTTTGTTACGGTTTTTGATATGTCCCCCTTTTGAGTCGGTTTTACATATGTTATGTTTTGAGCACTAATTGTTAAGTGATATGAACTCTCATTCCCCGGCTATACCTCCTTGCTCGTTAGACTGGAATGTCGGAACGAGGAGATGTATCCCTAATGCTTGAATGCATGTTTTAGTGGGGATATGACGACGTTGTTGGGAGGCGAACGCTTTGCGTTGATCGACCCGGCCGTCAAATGTCGTATACTTGCGAGGTGGTGTCATTGCATGTAGCATACCGCTTGTTTATGATGCTTGTGCTTTTTCCGCCTCTTTCGTGAAGGTTGACCGAATTTGGGGTACTCGGCTTCTGTGTTTGACCGAGTCTTGGATGCGAAATGTTGATCGCATGTCGAATCAGAACATGTTTATTCCGAGAGTCTGGCCAGGTTTAGACTAGGACCGTATTATTATCGTCGCCCTACCGAGAAGAAATGAGTCTACATATACGAAATGTTAATCGTGTATGCATTCAGGGAAATGTTTATCCCGTGGATGCGATTTGATCATACTTGCTATGTACATGGTGTGGGAAAATATCCGTATATTTCTCCTATAAATTTCAGGATTATAACAAAATTATAAGATACGAAACAACAAGTCATATATGAAAATAACAATATGAATAAGAGATGAAATTCAACCTTTGGTCCTTGCAAATTGGCCTAAGAACAATATCAAAGGTATGATATCTTCTACTAGTTGCACCCAAAATGCTCCTTGATATGCCTTAATCGCGCTAGAACGATTATACAAAAATTACCGCTAATTTTATGTGATGTTTGATGATAGATCTAGAGAGAAAAATCACCCTAGTGTGTATGTTGTGCCGTCACTTTTTTTTTCCAAAAACCCTAGGTATTTTTCTTTTTTTTTTTCTCTCTACATTTCATACTAGCTAGGTTTTCCTAAAATAAGAAATGCAATTAGGATTCTTTCCAAACCGATTTGGACCGAGTAGATATATCCATTTATTGCTTCATATTTTTCGGTCACACCTAGTAAATAACATCCATTTATTATAATTATCGTCACTAATATCGTCATCTTATTAATAAGTCAACTCAACCTTTTGCAGTCGTTTTATTAATATATGTCTGACAATATTTACAATAATTATTACGAGTAATACATTTGCTTAATTAAATATAACGGTTTATATTTAATCACGAATTAACTGATTAGTTCGTTTAAGCTAACATTATTTACATTAATTAAATATAACAGTTTATATTCAATTTACGAATTAACAGTTTAATCCGTCTATCATCATCATTTTTGACTAACCTTTTAGTCAAATACAGCGACTAACCTTTTAGTCGTATAAGGCATCAATATGACTATATTATTCATATAATCACATCTCTCAGACACATCCTATAGGTGTGACTTATAGGGACCAGTTGATCACCGCCATAATAAATTGACAATAACGTCAAACTTCTAGCGAGCCAACCGTTATTGATAAACGTTAATCAACTGATTATTATACAAAGTATACCCTGTGAACCTACAGAGATTTATTTATGTTATTGCACTAACTGTGGAGGACACTGGCTCCAACAAGACATCCCCCGTTGAAATGTGCATACATCAAAAGAATGTGGATTTGGTCTAAATTCTTCAGTGTATCAAGACAAGGACGTTCCAAGAGCTAGCCACTCAAGCCCATGACATGGAGATTACTATCGCTAGCCATGGACGTTCCAAGAAGGCCGATAAGGCGCCTAAGGGCCCTTCAAAGGAGGTCATGTCAGTTTCTACGTCGAATCCGGTACAAATATCGGCGCGACCTAAAACAGACAAGAGGTGACGACCTATTCAAAGGATACACGAAACTCACAAACTAATTTAAAAGAGCTCGAGAAAAAGAAGTTTCTTTTCCGGATTCTGACCTAGCTGGGATGTTAGACTATCTTTTGGGAAAAAGGGTAATTGAGCTTCCGTAGTCTAAACGACCAAATGAAGCCGGGCGTGCGGCCGATCCGAAGTATTGCAAATATCATAGGGTTGTGAGTCATCCGTTGGAGAAGTGCATAACCATCAAAGAGAAAATAATGCAAATAGCTGAAGACGAAAATATTCTTTTGGATCTAGATGATGTCGCTGAATCAAATTGCATCGTAGCTCTGGTGAATATCAAAGGTGATCATCCATACCCTTCTTATGCTCTCAAAGAATGTTACAGTGATTCAGTTTGGAACTCTTGAGTCAGTCGTCGTCATGCCTGCAGAGCCTAAATCTATCATGGCATCAACATTTGCCGTTGAAATCAAGAGGATGCCAATGAAGGGTGGACCCTTGTGACTAGGCGCGATGAAGAAAGAAAAACAGTTAACAACCACAACATCAAAGCTGCAGATCAACTCATCATAAAGAAAAAAGATTTTTGCATAACAAGGAAAGGAGAAATATTGTGAAGTCTCCGCTAGAAGTCACGACGCCAAAGAAAATAAAGTCAAACTTATGTCAAGTTATGACGTTAGAGGACTATTTTCCCAAGTCACACCTTGGTCAAGTTTTCGTGAACACTGTGTCTTCAACCGTTGTCGGAGAAGGTCGCAATGAAAATGATTCGACTAAAGAAACCTTCCCTGATTCGGGCAATGGTGCAAAGATTGATGAAATCTTACAAAGAACTGTCAGCGCGTATGAGATGACAACTAATGTTCCAATTGCTACAAATTTGGCCCGCTCGACAGTTTGGGAAAAAGGAAAGAGATTGTCTAGATGAAGTTAACATCTTGTTCTCAATGAAAAACGCCAAGTACGTCACTATTCACTAGCATTGGAGAAAAGAGGCAAAGAAATCAGTGTAACACCCCTGAATTTTGGCTAAATTTAAACTAATTTTTAGATACAAAACTTGCCTAAAATACAGAGATGTTATAGTTAATATATAAAGTTTCCAAAGAACATCCGTAATAAATCTACACATTACAATGCAACAACGGAAGCACTTAACACATTTGGACTTCTAATGACTCCAGTTTTACTTTCAACTCTATCTGAACCTACAACTATACCCAGAACAATAAAGAGGTACATGTTCAAGACGGGGTACGATCCAAAATATTAAGGACGTCAGCAAATCTGAGTAAGGAGTTTAAGAAGCAACAATTTATAAAACAATAATATAAGATGAAATAAGATTTAAAACCAGAGACCAAATTAACAGAAATAAATTCCAAAACCTGAAACTAGAATTGATAGAATCATTGTACGTAAGTCCAACAATCATATTTAAACTCGAACAAAACATCTTTTAACACCTGTGTGCCAAGGTCTTACCCTTATGACGGTGTAGAGGTACCACATGTGCTTAGTCCGACTCATAATAGTGTGCACCTCTCACATTTGGACAGCCAGTAGGATGAAGCTCCAAAAGGAGAAAGTATAACTACCTAGCGACAGGGGGACGGGGCCATACAATCCCCACCCAAATGGAGTTCAGGCCAAGAGTTTAGATTTCGGGACAAAATCCTAGGAACGTCTCAGACAACCTTAAACCCTCTAAACCAGCATAACTCCCAGAGTCTGCAACCAAATCAAAAAACGGCTTACGACAAAATCATTCCAATGTATGACCCAGTGTCACGAGAAATCATTATTCACAAGTACTAGTAAAAATTCACCGTTTCGAAAATAATGTAGAAAATAGTTTCAAATAACAAACTGAAATGCTCTAATTTTTATTAGAAAAGAGTAAAAGTCTTTACCTGGAAAGAAATCACCCAAAACGCGAGCTCCTAGCTAATACATATCATGGATGGACTCGGAGTCTACATTATTATTAACCACGACAAATTAAATAAATACGATTCATGCTAAAGACCTTTACATACCCTCGATTCATGTTCGTAATATGACCTCGTCAAGTTTAGTAACTAATTATTTACTTAATGCAAATTATCTATTCCCAAAAATAATAAAGAAGTTACTCACACAACTCACCGCTATTCTCGCGATCTAACTTATGAAACACCATCCTCATATGCCCAACCAATCCATAATCAACAAATCTCATAATACCCCGAACCAACTTAACATAATTTAAACCAACTCCGTCCTAGTACGCTCATATAAATTCGGTAACAAACCTGATGGACTACAACTAGGGATGGCAACACTTCAAGAAAACAGCATTCAGGCGACCGAAGTTGGCGACTGTTTTCAGTCGCCAAATTGAATTTGGCGACTGAAATCAGTCGCCAAGGCCCAGTCGCAGGCTTTAGTCGCTAAATGGAATTCGGGCGACTGATTTCAGTCGCCAAATTTGGCGACTGATAAAAGCGTCGCCAAATTGTCAAAATGGCGACTGTTTGTAAAGTAGTCGCCAAATTGGCGACTGCTTGGGTCATTCGGTCGCTAAATTGGCGACTAAATTCAGTCGCCATGGGTCTGAATTTATGAGACCTGAACGGGTTTGGGTGTAGATGCCTCGAATCTACACCTTCCGCCAACTACCCAGTGTTGATTGGGCCGCATGTTTGATACGCGGAACGATTTATGACAATTCATAAAGTTTATCGTCAAGTGAAAGATCAAACACTCTTGTCTACCCCTTGGTCGTCATCTACGTGCCCATACGGTCGTTTTGACAGACATTAGAGTAATTTTGGAGTCCGGGTCAAAAACCGCTTCATTTTCTATAAACGGTCTTTTAAAACCGTGTCAGAAAGCTCGGGAATATTTCGGATATTTTAATGTTTCAAAACTTATCCTTTTTGGTAAAATATATCCGTATTTTTATTGAAGAGTATTCAAAATCTACCGCAATTCCATAATAGAAACGCGTAAATCTTTTGTTTATGGTAGAAAACTGCTCGGGAAATGACGTAGCAGGAGCCGCGTCTCTTCCAAGAGTCGCAGTGACTGCCGCGCCTCTTCCCCAGCTCGTTTTGCCTGTTTCCGGAATATTTTTTAGATTTCTTTCCGTGTTCGAGTTATTCCAAAACTTTTCGGATTTCTTCCTATAAAAGAAGAGATTCGTGCACACTTTCAAGGCACGCGAGTGTTTCGCCCCTTCTCTTTTCTCTCTTTGCATTCTAGACCTTGCTCTAAGAATTTTTATCACTACGTACTTGATCAATCGACCGCGTAAGCTCAGATCCTTCTGGGTTCCCGTCACGTTATTGCATTAACCTACCAATTTGACCAACTCAACAATAATCAATTTTAATTAATCAATCGTTCCTCTTACGAGGGCACTTTCTTTGCATTCGAGTCGAGCTGTCGCTAAATCGTAACTTTAGTTCATATCTCGTTTCGTCAATATGTAAGTGTGAGGGTGTAATAATCCCGTCTTGTAATTTTATATTTTGTATTTTATTTTATTTCATCTCATGTAAGATTCATGTCGGATTTATGTTAAAACTGTTTTCAAATCTTGATTTTTAGTCTTTCGTAAACTACCTTTTAACATTACTTCATATTTATTTATCTAGTTCTTTAATTTAGATCCCTAATAGTCGATATTAGTGGGTTTTTGTCACCTTTAATTTGAGATCGTGACTTAAAAGGTTAGATTCGTTCATATCTAATCCTTAGACTCGTGTTTGATATAGTTTAGTATAGTCAAAATTAATTAAATCACTTTCACTTGACTTGTAGTTCCGTAATAAACCGTAAATCACCAACGAGTATTAACTGATTGCGATTCTGGCTTCACAGCCAGAACCCAACCTAGGAACAGACGCACAAACCCCTGCGCCTCTTCGAGAGGACGCAGTGTCTACTGCGCCTGTTCCGGGCTGGTTTCTGTTTCTGAACTCTCTGGTTCGCTTCGGCGTAGTTTAATTCGTTAAATTAATCGACTATTAATTGTATCATCACTGTTCTTTTCCTTTTCTTCAAATCTTTCAAACATATTTCCGACATAGATCATGAAATCCATTTTAATTTTTGTTCTTTTGTAATAAATTTCAATCTCTTGTAATCATTGTATGATTTAATTAATTGTCTTCTCACATGCAATTGAATCTTAAATCCCTATTCGACTCAATTAATTGCTAAACTACATGTTCAACCGACATAGTTAATTCACATGTTAGGATTAAAACGTGGATATTGCATTGCATGCATATAACCGACAAGACATCAATATTAGAAGAGTTTCCCTAATCATTAGTAGAGGCCGCTATCGAGGCGGGCGGGATTAAGTGTTCGATTAAAGAAATTCATAATATGTACCCTCACCCCTTACTCCAGATCTATGTGAACATCCGTGTTCATTAGCATCGACAAGAGTCATTCTAGACATAGAATGCTAAGGGCAACGAGTTCTTAGTATTCATGTCATTCCTTTGTGTCTTGACATGACATGAAGTATTCGAACGGTTCCAACTTCCCACAAAAGTTGGTGGCGACTCCACAAATGCGTGTTTTCACGCTTGTCCCTCATTTCTCCATATGTGGTATCTCGTGTATCACAGTTTGGAAATGATCGCGAAACCCGTGTATCACAATGGGTATGGGTCTGGGTCTTAGTCAAATATTCCGGATTCGGGTATGGGTCTGGGTCTGATTTATGGAACCCGGACCCATCCCGTAGACCTGTTAAACTCCTAAAAAAAGAAGCAGCAATAGCATTGATATGTCACGTTTTACATCTCTTTCTAATCACAATTAACAAACACATAGCCCTAAATTCTATAATTTTCTCTTTCTCTCTCATAGAAAATACCAATGTCCAAAACCCCTTTTGATTTTCTAACCTTGACAGACGACAAGACGACCTGAGAACAAGAGGTAGCTCAAGTGGTAAGAGCACTCTTATCCCAACCATGAAGTTGGGGGTTCGATTCTCACCCGCGACATAGTGCGCTCATCTGAACCAAAAAAAAAAAAAAACAGACGACAAGACGACCAACGACCGCGACCGGCGAGGACTACAACGCCCTCTATTTCTTCGATTTCGTTTTTATCTATCCCTCTTTTCAATTATTCAATTAGTTAGAACGATTCTAATCTTTTTTATCCTTCTTATGTTTGGTTGAATTGAAATCTCACATCTATTATATATTAGATCTGAAACTAACTTGCTGTTAGATCTCAAGCTCCCATTTTTTATATGATTCTCCACTTACAAGATTTTTAGTGAGGGTCATTCTCAACATTAAGTTTCAGGAACAAAAAATACACCCTTGTTAGGTGTAATGGTTTTTTTTAATGTTGATTTGTTTACTGACATTACACGTTTTATATAATGATTGATTTGTGTAATGTATTACTGGCTAGTTATTGTTAGAAGCTCGTAGTTTTTGCAAAGGTGCACAGTTTTCCTAGACCCGCGGGTAGACCTCACCCGACCCTGGACCTGGTAGGTATGGATATGGTTCCTTTGATTTTGGACCTTAGAGGGTATGGGTCTAAGATAGGTGAGACGGGTCCGAGTCCGGGTCCTTTTTGAGCCGACCCTTTACAATCCCTATTTACAAATGAACATAGACAATATTACACCATTATCCTTTTGATTTTGTACAACTTACATGTTCAACACAATATGCCCTCTAAACCTACTAATTTATTTCATTAATCAACAACATATATACTTCCCACCAAAACCCCAAATACGAGATAACCAAAGGCTGGTAGACAGCCTTAACACACGACCTAAAACCTGGGTTATTTCGCCTTGTCGACCATAAAAACCAAAACAACCCGCAAATAACATACTAAGACAAGATATAAGTATAGGAAACCGACTTGTTCTTTATGACTCATACATAGACGTCGGTGACTTGCCGTAACAGATCAAAAACAAATAAATGTTAGGTTTATATATCTACTCATAAGACACTTCTTATGATTAACTAATTAACTCTTTAATTAGTTTCCAAGATCTAGTGAATGCAAAATAAATAAAACAAGATAAGAAGAAAATTGTTCTTCACAATGTTGCTTTGGACGTGTAAGGGCACAAGAACAAGACTCCTTCTTGTTCTTGTTCTTGAGCTTAAGATAAGTGGATGAATTTCCTAGTTCCAAGTGTAGGAACTCTCCTTGTTGATGCACCTAGACTATCCCAAATCACTATGATATTACAATACTAGTGTAATACAATAGTAGCCCTTAATAATAAGTCTAATATCATTATCACTACTCTTAGTAACAATCTCTAGATATTAGAAATATGAGAACTTGTGTTTGTGTGAAACTTCTTAAGTTTCTAGTAAGAGAAAATGAATTAACAACATATGTTAATTAGAATGTGAGATGACTAGTAGTAATCAAGAAGAAAAGCATCTCCTTATTTCTATTACTATGACCGGCCACCCCATACGAGAAGGTGAGCGTGCTTAACTTTTTGTCTTTACAATGTTGTAGCTAGGAGTCTAGGTGTAGGTAGTGATCATGTTGTCTAATTCTTAATTAGAGCAACAATTAAAGCCTGAACATCTACCATATAACCCCAAAAGCCGGATTCCATTTGATAACATGGGTGTCCCTTTTATCTTGTGATTTTGTCATTTGTCACACATGTGATATGTGACATGTGACATGAACTTATCTTATAAATGTGCATTTAACTAATTTAAATGCAATTTCATAACAAATAAATTATACTGAACATTTTAAGTAATAATTTATAATTACACACATATATAAAATGGGTCATCTCATATTTGGTTAATATAATCTACAACTAATTGTAATCATAATCAACCAATCATGCTTATCTCAAATGTTTCATAAACATTAATCATTCTTAGTAATATATAACAATTAAATTACCTAATTGAATTTTATTTAATCATATTACAATAAGGTATGATTCTCACTTATAATATAAACTTGTTCTATTTAAGAGATTAATTAATCTGTATCTATATACAATTAATTAACTTCATGATTAGGGAATCGTCATTTCGATGTGACCTCAAGGGATCAACTGATCACCACCGTGATACGACAGTAATGTTAAACTCTAGTAAGCCAATCTTTACCGATTAATGTGGACCAGTTGACTATAATGTTAATCATCCCTTTGTATTCTTGCTAATGAGATTTAATTAAGTGATCGCACTATTGTTAAGGACACTTACTCCAACAATAAATATAACTTGTCGTCCAGCCATGTCCGCGACTACAAAACACTCTAAAAATGCTCTGAAACAAATCTCGACAAGGACCCATCAACTTACTGTTATGTACTCCCTCGAGTGACACAACGACGACACGAAACCAAGGCTCAGACCTAGCCAAACGCTAGCCTAACTCTGACGACCAACAACTCCCTAAACTCGCACTATTTACCACGTCTCAAGCATTACTTATATTATTTTTTAAAACATCAAACAAGATTGAGTAGATTGACATAAAACCAAGAATGAATTATGGTACCTTAACGTATGAATGAGTGATACGGTAAAGCACATATGGCGTCCGTGGTTTGAAAGAGGCAGGGTAGACCAAGGTTTAACGTAAGGCGTATTCTGAACTGAATAGGAAAGCAACTAATGATGAGGTTTTATTATATAAGAAGAGTCTTGTAGGGTTTCACGGCTTTTTGCTTGTGATTTCTTGTGATTTTTTAGTTTACTATAATTGGGTTTTACCAATGAAGTTAGGCCCTTAGCTAACGAGGTTAACGATTTTAGTTTTTATGGCTAAGATTCTAGGAATACCCTTTCCCTTGTTTGAGATTTTTTATTTATTATTATATACATTATTCCACTAATATGTTTATAACTAGATTTCATGCCCGTGCGATGCACGGGTTTACGTTAATGTCATTTTCATAATTTTCCTATAACAGTTAACTTATAAAAATAAACTTTTGAAGTTTTAAGATTATAATAAAATATACTCCGTAATTTTTAAAAAAATATTAATATATTGATTCAACTTATTCTATTTTAAACATATGTTACCAACCTTATCGGAACGCAAGTTATATTTGATCTATATTATGACTCGAAAAATGATTCAAAGTACCTAAAAATTAAGCTCTTTAAGACAATGTTTAAGAAACTCAAAAGATTTTGGGTTGATCACCTCACCTTATGCTAATTGTTCGATAGGGAGCAATTATACTATTTATAGTTATTAGTATATTCGCCACACATATATTGTTTTTCAATGTGAGATATATAACCTACTAAGAACTACACAAAGTATATGCAAATAATATGAAATTTTATACTGTAATGATAGCATTTTTTTTACCACGAATCTAATTATATTATTTTCATAACTAATACAAAATTTTAAGAGCTCTCTAAAACAATACTCTTTCCGTCTTAATCATTTGTTTGCCTTTTATTAAAATACTCCTAAAAAAAGGCAAACAAATAAATGACCGGGACGAATGGAGTAATTGAGAGACTTAAATGACTTTGGATTCATCTCTAAGTTTCAAGGACGACTGTTATTTATAATCGTGTGATCATCCCAGCTTATGATAATTTTCTGATGTGGGACAATTCTTCTAATTTATACATATTATATTCACCACACTTACATTACTTTTCAATGTGAGACAAATAACAAATTTGGTAGTTACCATTAAAATTATTATATATGATACTTTCCTGAATTAATTTTGATGATGTAAATTTCATTAAGGTAGAAATAATAATACAAACTTTTAAAGTCTCTGAAAGATAATACTTGAAAAATTCAAAAGATTTTGGGTGAATATCTAAGTTGAAAGATGACTCATTTTCACTATAGTTTTTGTGAATTGAATGTAAAACGTTCTATATACAAATTATAAACACCACTTGAATATAATAAAGGAAATGTATATTGAGATAAATAAAATATTTTTCACTTTATATTTTAATGATATTTTACTAAATTAATTTTTGATGATGTAAGTTTCAATAATGTGGATACAAATTTTTAAGAGCTCTCTAAGATAGTATTTAAGAGACTCAAAAGATTATGGGTTGATATCTAAGTTCCAAGGATGAATCTTATTTATAATTATAGGATCACCCTAGCTTATGATATTTTTCTGATATGGGACAATATACTATTTATACGTAATATATTTACCACACTTATATTATATTTCAATGTGGGACAAATAACTTATTAAGTAGTACACCATCAAAATTATTACTTATATAGGATATTTTCCTAAATTTTCTAAATTAAGTTTGATTATGTAAATTTTACTATTGTGGAATTAATAATACAAAATTTTAAAGGTTCATTAAACCAATACTTAAGAGACTAAATGACTCCTATTTATAATCATGATTAGTATATATATTTTCTACAAATACATTATTTTTCAATGTGAGACTAATAACACATTAAGTAGTTTATCATCAAAATTATTATTTATGATAATTTTCTAAATTAATTTTTAATAATGTAAATTTAACTATTGTGACTATTATAATTCCATTTTGTTAAGAGCTCTCCAAAACAATAATTAAGAGACTTAAAAAATTGTAGGTTTATACCTAAGTTCAAGGATGACTCATATTTATAATCATAGGATCACCCTATGTTATAATAATTTTTCAATGTGGGACAATTTCCAATTTATAAGTAATATATTCACCACACATACATTATTCTTCAATGTGGGACTAATAACAAACTAAGTATTACACCATCTTTTTTCATATAATATTTATTTCTTAACTGTTACTAAACTGTTATATTAATATTAGAATAATAAAAAAATATTTTAAATGTCATTTATTAAATTTTTAAGGTTTATTTTATGGGATTAATCCATCCTATGCCTCTTCTTCTCAAATTACCCCATCCTATGTTTTATCTCATATTAACCCTATCTTTCCACTCATTTTTCTCATATTAGACCATTGGAAGGGTAACCTCTTGAATAGGTCACCCTTAATTATTTTTTTTTTCTTTTTTGTTTTCTCTTCTTTTACCCTATTTTTTTTTTTCTTAAACTGGAAGCCCAAAAACTTGGGTTTATCAAACAACATCTCCAATTAACAAAATACTTCATCCCTTTTCTCCAATCAATCAAAAAATGGAACCCCTTCGTCCAATATAGTGAAGCAAAATCCATCTAAACCACCCACAAATCCATCATCTTCATCAACCTCAAAACTCCTTCAATCGTACAATTCCTCCGAGGGTATAGCAGCTGCAATTATTGATACCAATGCAATCATTCAAGGAGGAGATTCTACTCCATACTTTTGCTAATAAATTTGTGTATGTTAATGAAGTTCTTAATGAATTTCGTAATCCTACTTCTTGCCATTGAATCTCTTTGCTCCATTTTTCTATTCAAATCGTCGAACCTTTACCTTAATCCCTTTAAAAACGTTTCATTTCTACAATTTTGTTGTTTCCAGGTTTAAAATTAGGGTATTTAGGCTAGTATTTATGATGGATTTTCTTCAAAAATCAAGTTCTTCAATCGACTAATCGAACCAATCAAAATAAATAGCAGAACTTATGAACCGCTGGCTAGTGGTGGTATATGGAGCTTGATACGTTTTGGGTTGTAGAGGAGTTCAGTCTGAGGTGAAGAAAACGAGGTATTGGAAGTGAGAGGTGTTGAATTACGGTTGAAGCAGGTTGAAATTGATGAAAAGGAAGAAGACAAAGTACATTTTTTCATTATATGAAGCAGTTGGGGAAAATATGCTAAAATAATGGAGAAAGATCTAGGAAAAAAAGCCAATGAAGATTATGAAGGAAGAAAGAAGAAGGGTGAAGAAAATTAATGGTGGAAGGAGAGGTATATTAAATAAAGAAGGAAACCTGTTGATAAATAACTTTTACCTGTTACAACAGGTAAATATCAGGTCCGGTGTAATATAAGAAAAATGAGTGAATAGATAAAGTTATTATGGGATAAAGCGTAAGATGGGGTAATTTGAGAGGGGGAGGCATAGGATGGATTAATCCCATGAAATAACCCAATTTTTAAAGTCATTTATTAACATAACAATATAAAAAAATAGTTTAAAAGCTCGTGCGATGATCATATTTATGATCACTCCACTTTATGATAATTTTTAATGTGGTACAAATTTTGATATTTATACGTAGTATAAATTCACAAGTCACGATACCTACATTGTTTTTTTCAATGTGGAACAAATAACACATTAAATAGTTTACCATCAAAATTATTATTTATGATAATTTTCTAAATTAATTTTTAATGATGTAAATTTCACTATAGTGAAAATTATAATACAAATTTTAAGAGTTTTGTAAGACAATATGTAAGAGGCTCAAAAAATTTTGGGTTGAAATTTTAGTTCCAAATATGATTCTTATTTGTAATCATAAGATCACTCACCTTATGATGATTTTCTGATGTGAGACAATTCTACTATGTATAGGTAATATATTCACCACAACTACATTATTTTTCAATGTATGACAAATAATATACTAAAAATTACACCGAATATGTTCAAATAATATGAGTTTCTATACTTTTCAGGGTTTTTTTTCACCACGAATCTAATTATATTATCTTCATAATTTTTTTTACAATACTTCAATTTTTTTAATAATACCTCTTAAAATTAATTTTTGATGATGTAAATTTAACAATTGTGAAGATAATAATAGACAAAATTTTAAGAGATCTCTAAGACAATACTTTAGAGATTTAAAAGATTTTAGTTTGTTATATAAGGTCCAAGAATGATTCCTATATTTAATCATAGATCACTCGCCTTATGTTAATTTTATGATGTGGGACAATTTTACTATTTATACATAGTATATTCATCACATCTACAAACTTTTAAGAGATTTCTAAGACAATATTTAAGAGATTCAAAATTTTTGGGTTGATACATAAGGTTTAAGGATGACTCCTATTTATAATCATAGGATTACCCACTTTATTATTTTTCCAATGTGAGAAAATTCTATTATTTATATGTAATATTTTTAGCACATCTACATTATTTTCCAATGTGGGACAAATAATAGTTATGAATTTAACTTTTATTTAAAGAGTTTCTAAAAAATTGAAAAGTTGATAATATTATTAGAAAAATAATTAATTTAAAAAATATAATCAAAATTTAAGAGTTTAACCCTAACTTGGAAAGTATATGTATGAATAAAAGTTGATAATATTAAAATTCAATCTTTATATAATATAATATATTTTATTTAATATTTAATTAGCCTAATAAAATTATGTGTAAGGTAGTTTTATCAATAAAAAATAAAATAGTGTTTTGAAATAGTTGGAGACTCTCTCGTTGCCTGAAAAAAGCCTCTTTTATATATATACTAGATTTCATGCCCGTGCGATGCACGGGTCTACATTAATGTCATTTTTTTTAAATTTTTCTATAACAATTAATTTATATAGTTTGACCTTTTAACTTATTACGAAGTAACTTTTAATTATGTATGAAGTTTAAACCTTAACTTTTTAACTTTTCACAATATAATATTAACATGAATTAAATTTTCATTTAATTGATTATTTAGTGTCCTAATCAAGTAATCAAATTTTAAAAAAGTGGTTAAAATTTATAAATTCGAATTTTTTTGGAATGATATTCTTTTATTTTATAAAATTAATCAGTATGTTTTCACTCTCCTTTAACCTTCTCACTCAATTTACCTTGCGACCTAAATAAGTGGAATACAGTTATACAGACCATCCACGAACATCCATCTCCTTACTATCATCTCTTATGATTCCTTCGAATAATATTGATAAATTGATTCAACTTCTAATTTACCTATATTTTACCAACCTTGCAATGACTCGAGTTATGTTTGATCCATATTATGACCAGAAAAATATTAACTTGACCTTCTCATTCATATAATTTAATAGGTTTAATTTTTTCTTATCTAGTTAATATTCATATTTTTTTTATGAATAAATTATGATATTGTGGCTATCCATTACAATTAATTAAGACTTATATTCGAGTATATATAAATGTATCCCGTGTAACAAGTGTACTTAAGAATTAAGCTTTGTTGACAAAATTTAAACTATTATACTCCGTATATGATATTATTAGTAGTTAATTTTATAGGTTGTGCATGGTTGTATATTATGCTAAAAAAACAATATTTAAAAAATAGAAAATATTGTAAAATGAACTTATATATTGATTCCAAAATCTATCTACAGTAGAATTTAAATTACCTCTAAATAATGTACAATAAATTAACTACATGTGTTAAATTACTAACCTAACCCTAAACCAGGGACGAAGTTTGGACAAAATTCCACCAAGGGCCCAAAATTTTTGAGTCTATGCAAGTGAGTACACTTTGCTAATCGAAAGAAAAAAATTAGATGAGATAACCTGTAATTAGTTTCCGAATTTTGAAGTATCGACTTTTCTATAAACGCAAATCAGACATTGAAATTCCACTAATTTTTTATGATGACACTTTTTTTTATCTATTCCAAAGAATAGGTTTAATTTAATACTTTGTTTTTAGTTTTTTACCACATAATATAGAAAGTTCTAGATTTTTTAATTATGGCAATTATTCTGCAATTAATTCTATACAAATTTAACTTTGTTTCTATTTGTATGCACTCACTTATGCAGCAATGAATATAAAGAAAGACCAAATAATGAAGGATAATATTTTTTTACATATACAAATTTTTCCAAAAACCCGCCCGGGCCAAGACCTGTCTGTAACTTTAGAAAATTTGTTTTTAAGAAATTTGTGTACGCCACACGTGTTAATAGAATCCTTGAATTACGATCAAAATCCCTATATTGCTCATCAGTCACAATTCACCGTCTTGTTCTTATGGTCATAGACAACATACATAAGACACGCGGCCAAAAAAATGTAAACTTAATAACTCTAAAATTCGTACTCCGCTATTTTTGGTTATTAATAAAAATATAAACCATGCGTACACAATTGTTATACATTCTAGTCATTTTGTACCTGTAATTTTAATCGGAGCTCCATTAATACAGATAAGCATGCGCATTAGTGCCATTGTTTCATCAAGGTGACACAATAACTCATCCGTTTCAATAAAAGTTTTGAAATTGAAAAAAATAAAGGAACTTACAATCAATTAACAAAAGAATGATGCAAATACTATAACGCGAAAGCTCGTAGCCTGAAAACGCTCAAATTTAATGTGAGGGCTGAAAATATAATCCGTTTGAAAGTATAATCTGTTCGCAATAATAAATAAGGATGGTTACACTCTCCTTGCATAAGATTGACGTTAAAATATAACTTGTCTTAACCTAAGTGTAATTATTTGGTAAGACGGTCTTATACGGTTGGTAAAACGGTCCTTTTGTTTAAAAATATCAGTGGACTTTATACAAAAAAACGGTTTCACAACAATAATAAAAAATCTAAAATTTGATACTCCCTCGGTTTTTTTTAATGATGTTCTCATTTAGTAAATATATGTGAGGTATATTTTAATAAAATGGGAACATCATATGGAAGCAGAGGGAGTATAGAAAGCATTATATATAATTCTTCATCGTACATAGAATAGGAATCTATGTAGCATTGGTTGTATTTGCTGTATTACGGAATAGTTGTTACCTTTTATTTGTATGTATACTAAAGACTGTATAAACTCCACGATAATGTCAACATAATTAACCTGCAAAAGAAAAATAAAGAGGTCAATATCAATATTTCCTACTCCGTATTATAATAAAGTCGTACAATGAAAACTGCAAACAATAGCAAAATTAAATGCTAAAAAAATTCACAAATTTAAGATCAAAATATTTAGGTGTACAAAAAAATTAAGAACATGTTTTTGTTAAGAATGCATTGAGATCGTTGTTGACTATTTATACCAATATGCTAAGGCAAGAGTTTAAATTATAGTCCACATTGGTTGTTTGCTACGTATATTAAACAGAGAACTTGAGTCAAACGCAATCATTCGTAATAATATAGGAGATATTAATTTATTAATAATTAATTACATACTCCGTAATATATATTTTTAAATCAAGTGGTTTGTAAAATTTTGAGATTAATATAGCTCGGATGTCTTTCACGAAAGTTGGAGTCTCTGTAATCGCTCGAAAAAAGCTTCCTTTAATAATATAGATAGATATATTGATTCTATCGAGTACTCACACTAAGAGGGTTCATGAAAAATTAATTACATTCCAGAAATACGGGGTATTACAGTAAGTCTTTAACAGCATTGATAGCTCAAAGATGCAGAAGAGGCGTCGACGAAGACAAAAAAAAGTCTTCAAAGACCAAAGTAGAAGTCGACTTCGACAAAGATATCCATAATGTCATTCCCTCACAAATTAAGTGTCATTATGAGGTGGAAGTAACCTTGGATAGTTCACTCAAAGTAAAAAAAAACGTACGATCGTCTTCACAAACCCGCACAAGAAGTCGAGTTAAAGGAAAATTGTTCGGGATTTTGTCTCACCTAACCATGTGACGGTACGAGCATACCCAAATTCTGATGATGAGATATAGGTGATGAAACTTCAAAAAATCTTGTTGTCGGGGTCCAAGCAACTGTTGATGACTTAAAGGAAATCAACATAGGCACAAGCAAGGATCCTCGACCCATCTATATAAGCGCCCTTCTAACGGATCAAGAGCAAATAGAGTATGTCAATCTTCTCTCATAACATAAATATGTGTTCGTCTGGAGCTACAAAGAAATGTATGGTTTAAGTCCAAAGGTTTCAGTTCATCGACTTGCCATAAAGAAAAGTGTTTATCCAAAGAAGAAACCACGTAGACGATTTCGGTCAGAAAAGCTGCCGCAAATTGTAACGGATGTTAAAAAATTGATCGATGCAGGCTTCATTCGAGAGGTCAAGTATCCGACGTGGATTTTTAACAGTTCCATTGAAAAAAAAATGAACAATTCCGTATTTGTGGCGACGTTCGAGACTTGAACGATGTGTGTCAAAAGATGATTTTCCACTTCCCATTAGGGAGATTATGATTGATGCCACTACTGGACATGACACATTGTCATTCATGGATTGCACCGTTGGGTATAATCAAATCCAAATGGCGCCAGAAGGCGAAGAGGCTGTTGCGTTTCGTACACCTAAGAGGATTTTTTGCTACAAAGTAATGCCCTTTGGCTTGAAGAACAAGGGAGCTACGCATCAACGGGCTATGCATAACATTTTCGATGATATGGTGCATGATATTGTCGAGTGACTATTTGGTCGTCAAATCCAAGAAGAGAATCGACCATGTGAAAGACCTTTGAATGGGTTTTGAGCGACTACGAAACTGCAAACTCAAGATAAATACTTGATAAGACGATAATTACTCATATTTATACCCCTTATTTATATATTTTTACGACCGTCTATCATACTTGTTATACGTTTGCTAATTGCAGCACTTTTACCTATCCAATATTATTTTAATCGTAGATGACTTAAATTGGAAATATTTTGGATTAACAGGTAATGGGCCGAGGAAAGAGGATCGAGTTGAAAGCAACGTGCTTTAGGGCTCGAGATAAGATGTCCCGAAACAAGACAAGGTCTACGTACAAACCAAGCAAAAAAAGATCCAAATACGATTGGATTAGTTGAGCAAAGACATAAGCAATGAAAATGGGCTAGTGAACATAAGGATAAGAAGTGGCAGCCCACTAATATTGCCAAGATGACCTACGTGTGAACAAAGACCAAAAAAATAACATCACTACAACTAGGAAGAATAAGAAGACCAAGTATTGAAGAAACTAC